>JAQFZM010002472.1:0-13564 GCA_034695785.1 Galumna obvia | reverse complement strand
TTCCGGAATACCCCCCCCCCCCTATTTGCCATCCCTGATTATATAATAGACTTTTTGACAAAAATTATAATTTAAAATTGAAAAGATGTCAAAATTTAATTGAGTTATATTCAAATATCAATCAATTCTACTCTGAATTAACACAATTATTAAATTGATGAGAAGATAATTTATCTTGATTATATGACAGCTTTTCATTCGTTTGTTTCACTTAAAATAAGTCGATTTTTCTTTTTTTTTTGTGTAGAAATGTATACAACGTTTCTATTGTCGGATCAATTTTCTCTGATTAGTTCAAAGATTACATTTTTATGATTTATCTAAAGAAATAACTAAATTAATCTAGGACATTCATATTCGATTCATGTCTTTTATTAAATTCCTCCTGGAATACAATAATTGCATTGCTTTCAGTTTTATTGTATATGTATTGCAATAGTTGTTTCTCTTTCTTATCATAGTTACCAAAGTGACCATGCTTAATTCTATATTCTGCTCATCTTTAAAATTATATGAATTCCTTTGGATCGAATAATTTGTTTTCAGTTTTAATATTAAATTATATTTTTTGTTATAAATATTGAAACAATTTTTAGTTTTTTTTATTGATTTTTCAAAATTGTTAAGATGAACCAGGATAGTTTGTTAAGGCTGGCCTCTAAAAGCCAAATCAAGTTTAGAATAAATTTAATATAATTGATGTCCACTAAAATTTTTAGTAGAGATTTGACAACGAATTGATGCCTATATTTTTCAATTTGAGTGAAAAAATGGTCACAAATCGGACACAAATGGGTCACGTCTTTAGAAACTAAAAGTAAGAATTTTGATGTTTTTGGTTCTGTACTTATGCTGAGCGAATGACTGCCTTTTTGGCTCTGAAATTATAGTTGTCGTTATGTAACAGATTATCGATTGGAAGGGATGTGATGTTCTAATGCGTGAACTCATCCTTTTTTACTCACTCTCTATCTGTTCTCACTTTCTTACCATTATTTGATGTTTTCCAGTGATTCGAGTCTATTCTCTGTTCTTATATCTCATTCTTTTCTTTTCCTTTTATATCAAAACAAATGAATTATTTGTTTTGTAATTTAAGTCAAATTTATATAAAACAAAATTTTATTTCCTCTAATTTTATTCAAAATATTCTCTTATAAGTGAATTGTTTGTCAAATCTAATGGATATAATCACAAAAACCTTACAATTGTGAGGATTCACAGCAATTAAATAGTATGTTATCAACTAATCCGTTAGTAATTAAAATAATCCCAATATTGTTGAGTAAGTGTTTTCACATTTCTTGCATAATCTTATTTATTATTAATATTAAAAAGAATTAATTAAATGTTTTTCACACTTTTTTCTTTTATTATATCATTACTAAAAAATTGAAAAGATTTTTAAAGAATTATTTCTATATTTGAATCAATTATTTAATTATTCTTTAGTTAATTCTTATTACAAACATATAAGAGTTCCCTTTGAAGTCAAGTAAAATATACATACATTGTATGTCAAGATCTGAATTTAATAAATTATTACAATTTCAATTTAATTAAAGTTAAATAAAAGCCTGGCTCATTTCACTGATTAAGATATTGTCTGATATAATAAATAGTTTTAAATATTTTTCAAATTAATATAAATATTTAATTATTACATTATTTGTAAAACTTTTATAAAATGCAAAAATGTAATGAATATTTTGCAAAAAAAAAACTTTAGTCCCAATAAGAAACTTTTAATCAACAAATAGATTGACCACATCTTTAACTGATATATAAATTATCAGGTATAAATTAACTTAAATCAAAATTAAAGATAAAATTGTTAATTATTTTGCATTATTTGAATCAGAAAAAGCCCTCTTTTAGTGGTTATAATCTTTCGTTTTTATTTACAATTAGTTTTGTTTTTTTTTAATTCAATTAATTTATAAATCATTTTCTGAATTTTTTTTTATTCAATTAATTTAATGAATTTGCATTTGCAGTGTTTGTGGGGCCGACCATCTCTTTGAAATGCTATCAGTGCCACACAAATGATAATGAATTTTGTAATGAAGGCGGACCTAAACAATGTCCATCAGATCAGGCCTATGACAGATGTTTAACCAAATTATTCTCAAATCGTAAGCTTTTAATAATTTCATTGACAACAAATCCTTTCAAAACTGAAACTTCATTTCTTTTCGATTGAAATTTTTATTCATAATTAAAATATAGAATAATATTATAATAAACCCTCAAAACTCAGATTTTGTAATATAAAACTTAATTATCATAAAAATATGTTTAAAGCGATAAAAAGAAAAATTTAAATTTAATTAAAATGTTCAATAAATGAAAGCATTTTCGGAATTCTTAGAGATTCTAAAAAATACGAAAGACTCCAACAAATTAAATAAAATATATGAATACTCACTACAAATGCATTTCTATAAATAATTTATAATTTTCAGTCAAATAATTTTATTCCGATTTAATAGAATTAGAATTAATTAGAAAACACATAAACTTTTGATCCAAAATCCTCTTTAAACTATTGAGAGCTATAAAATCTTTTTTATATAATCTATTTATTTATAAATTTATTTTTTAATCGCAACTATAGTTTAAAGTCTGAAATTTATGTCATTAAAATTTAATCATTTTAGCTTTTTAGCATTATTTCATGATCTATATCAACATGCACATATCATGATTGAATAAAAGCTAGATAAAAAGATTAAGTGCATCATTGAAAATACATAAAATTTAAGTCGATGTGTTTTGAAATTTTTTGATTATCTATACTAGCAAAATTTTTTAAAAATCTAATTTCAAGGTAATTTAACAAAAATTGTCATTCTAATTAGAATTAGATTCAATTATAAGAATGGTCTTGCAATATTTTTATATAAAAAATATGCTTTTTATCATTAATGTTCCGAATTTCAATACAAATAACTAAAATATTAATAATAATATTAATCAGGCATGGCCAAACATTTCGGTTCTAGGAAGGGGGGTATTTTTAAAATGACCAAAAAATTTGACCAAATTTTCAACTTAAAAACTGTAAATTTGACGTTTTTACGCATTTTTATTAAGTTTTAAGTTATTTTCAATAAAAATTACAGCTTTTTACTTATTTTTCTCTTAATTTTTACTGGGTTCTAACCATTTTTCCGAATTTTTTTCCTATTTTTTCCCTTTTTCTCTAGGGGGTACCTTACTTTTCATCCAAGGGGGGGTATTTTCCCAAATTTTCCGCTCTAGGGGGGGCTATTTTGAAATACCCCCAATTGAGGCGAAAATTTGGGTAAATATCCCCTCCACCTAGAGAAAAAGGGAAAAAAATCAGCAAAAAATTCAGAAAAATTGTCGAAATACAAGTTAAAATCTGTAATTTTTATGGAAAATAACGTAAAAATAATAAAAATGCCAGGGATGGCCATTTGGGGGATATAACCCAAATACCCCCTGTGATCGACGGAATACCCCCCTTCCCAGTGCATCGGCGAAAAAATAGGAGAGAAAAGTTCACAAAAGCAAAAAAAAGAGAATAAATGAATAAAAAGCTGTAAATTATAAGAAAAATAGCAAAAAAACATAATATAAACTGAAATAAGAGTCAAATTTACAGTTTTTAACGCATATCTATAAGCAGTAAATTTAAATTTTTTTGACTAAATTTTTGAAAAATTAATTGTTTGACTTAAATTCTTAGTTTTTTCGCTTAAATATGATAGAATGCGTTAAATAAGAGTCAATTAAATTGAAACCCAAAGAAGTGATGTTTGGATTCAATTGAATCAAAGTGAAACAAATGAATCAAAAATTAGATTTTATTTAAAAGAGAACTGAAATCACAAAAAAATGAATTGAATGTATGTCTGATTTCAATGAAAAACAGAAATCGTATAAAAGGAAAAATTAATTGATAGAAGAGAAAAATCGAGAAAAAACGAGAAAATAAATGATTGACAAAAACACGCGACTCTTTCAGAGACCCCTATTGGGCTTCAAAATGCATAAAAGCAAGAAAATACCCATAAAAATCCTATAAAACTACCTATTTTACGTTTCGCGGCCATTTTGATAATACCCCCCTTATACCCATCTGTCACGAGAAAAGTAGTCAAAAATAGCAATACCCCCTATCAAGTTGACCATGGTTATCCTTGTAAAAATTCGTAAGAATGCTTAAAAACGTTAAAATTACAGTTTTTAAGTGAAAATTTTAATGTCCAAATTTTTACAAAAATGCCTTTTTTGTCGAAAATTCTTAATTTTTGTATAAATTTTGATAAAATAAGTTAAAATATGAATAAATATAGTGATATACATCATAAAACGGCTTAAAAATGAGGTTTCATCCGTTTTCAGGCAATTTTTGATCATTTTCAAAATACCCCCTAATACCCCCTGAGCCTGACCAAAATACCCTTACCTAATAACCCCCTCTGGGACGAGAAGTTTTGGCCATTTCAGTTTTAAACCGTTTTTTTCAAATATATTAACAATAATTGTATTTGAATACAGCGACAGACGGTCGGACAATAAGAAAGGAGTGCGCATTAGGTCCCTGTGATTTTAGAGACGCCGAACTGAATAACTTACTTCGAGCGAACCCTTCTTTTGATAGAAAAAATGAGACCATTTGTTGCAAAGGAGACGGTTGTAATGAAGACGGAGTTTCCATTATTCGCGTTCAAAATATTCTCATTTATTCAATGGTTTTAATTATAATTATTTTCTCATTAATTTCACATAACTTTTAGAATTCAGAAAAATATCAATTTTTGATCAAAAATATGTAAATATATTCAGATCGCAATCATATTTACATTAAATAATTTTTTTACTCTCAAATATTAAAAACATATCAAATTCTGTTCAGAAAATGTTTTAATGGAAATTAAGTACAGATAAGAAGACATTAATATTTGCGTCAAACAATAAATCATTTAATTCGTGAGAATAAGATATTCACTGAAGTAATGAAATATTAGTATATAATAATATTTAAGGTTAATATTATTATTACTTATTAATATTATTAATACTTACGGTTCAAATAGAAGTTAATTAAAAATAATTATTACCGAAATATTGACTTAAAACGAAAAGAATTATTTCAATGAATAACACTTGAATTGACTCAAAAATCAATTAATGATAAATATTTTATGCAAAACATTTCGTATATAATATAAAATAATAATAGTATAAAATTTTCGATTAAATCCTTTATACGATATAATTGTATTTAATTTTTCTCAAATATTTCTGAAATCAAATAAAATATGTTATCAAATGTACGAAACTTTTAAACTACAAAATTCTATAAAATAATAAATTTATTTAAAATTATTTATTTAGTGTTCGGTTAATATCATATTCTTTGAAGAATTATTAAATGATAACAAAATTATTTTTTCATTTGTTTTTAAAATTAAAGCCATTCATTGATTTTGAAATAAACTCACAAAATGTTAATATCGAAGAATTACAGATTTACTATTTTTTTATTATAATAAAATGTTTCAATGAAATGATTCAATTTTGTGTTAAACACATTTTAAGTTTGAATCTAATTTTGATTTATCGTTAGTCCAAACAATATATAAATTATTGGAAATTAAAAGAATTTCATTAAAAACTTTTTGTAGGCATTAATGGATACAAACTTTTAGAAATTAAAGCTTTAAATTTAAATACTTTTAATTTTTTAACTCAAAATAAGCGCCTAAACTATGAATTGTCAAATGAAAATATAATACCTGTTCTTTGGACAGGTGTGTTTGAGGGGAATGTCTTTTACAGGTGTGGCTCAACTGCTTATCTTTTGAATGTTTTCATTTAGAAATCGTAAAATTTTACGATTTTTCTAAAATTTAGTAATTTTTTAAAGAAATGGCGGAATCTTTGGATCAAAAATGAGATCTGAATTAAATTTTTGTTTAGTTTTAAAAGTTTTGATAATTACTTCTCTTTTTTGTGTGGATGGTATGCCTCACATTCCTTACGATATAAATAAAATATTTTAACTTATGATTAGTTTTAAGTTTGGAGTGTTATGTCTGTAAAGACCAGGAGAATAATAAAGACAAATGCGTAGAAACGGTCAGAACCTGTGATTTGATTGACGACAGATGCCTTTCAGAGGTTCGCTGGGGAAGTATGTTATCAAAAGTTCAATTATATGAGAGATAATTAATTATTTAATTGAAGGCACACCCTATTGGGCGCCCACTGGAGAAAAACAGTTTTACATTTCAAAACGATGTGCTTCGAAGGTATGGATTCAATAAATACTTATCTATTAATTCATTGATTTAATAAAACAGAGAATTTGTGACGAATCCATTCGTAATGTAAGCAAAAGATGTGACAGAATTTGGTTCAACGATTGGGAGTGTGTCGAGTGTTGTAACGGCGATCGCTGCAACTATTTTATTACTGTATGTCTTAACACTTTTAATCTTATATTAAATCCAAAATTTGATTTACAGTTAGCTTCCAATCACTTAAATCCTGGATTTCTCACAATATTTTTGACTCTTTTGTTATCACTATTTCTGATTCGTTGAAACGTTTTAAACACAAAATTGAATCTCAAAACTTATTTAAAATCTATTTCTTTATTTATGAGCTGTAAATAACAAATTTTTACAAAAAAATTAATTTTTAAAAATTAAACTTTTGATACAAATCTCAATAAAGTGACGATAAATCATAGAAATCACTCAAATTAATCAAATGCCTAATCGTTGGTCTGTTGTGAGCGCAGTGCCACGGATTCTTCAAATCACTCATATGAGAGATAATTGTTTTCATTTGAGAGTTCAAAAGTGATTTACCGATCATAACACTGAAACGACAGGCGCGGGAAGCGATTACTCGTTTAAAACTTTCCAACTTATAATTCTTCAATAATTCAATCGGAGTATCGATTAGTTTTCCGACTATTTCTTCGATGTCTTCTTTGCCGGCCGTCCACTCTTTACTAATTGGAATACACGATAAATTCATTTGATGTCCGGGAACTGCATTTTCATTGATAACAATACCAAATCCCAGTTTTTTAAAGTCATTCAAATGTTCAATAACTAAGTTCTCATTAACTGCACTCAATTCCAAAGGCATCGGAACCACTAAATTCTGTGTTTCAATAGGAGTGATATCCAAAAGGCGTTCAAAATTGAATCGTTCATCAGAGGCGTGTTGATCAACAATAAACAGATCCGATCCCAAACTAGTAATTATGAAACCTTTATTAAATTGTCCGATGATTTCCATTTGTTGGAAACTATTTTTATTCAATTCGTGATTTAATTCTTGTTCAGCCGAAACATTTTGAGAGGCACTAATTCTGGCACTAAATTTACTTTCATTATTCGACTTCTTTTTCTCAAATGATTTATTCAACATTTGATTGATTTGATCGCAATTAATATCGATTGTTATGTCATCGCTTTCGTTATTATTATTATTATTAGTTTCAGTATTAAACTCATTGTTTTTCATTAAATTATTTCCGATATTTTGTTTTACATTTTTATAACTGTTTTTGTCATTAGTTTCACACTTTTTTTGGTCGTTCTCTTCATCGGATTCATAAACTATAGTACATTCTGTCAGACATTTAGATTTTTCATTATTTTGAAGTTCTCTTTTGTTTTTCTCTTCATTTACTCTAAAAATAGTCTCTTCGGGTGCGTTGAATGGTATGTCCCGAATGAATGGTATGTCCCGATTGAATGGTATGTCCCGAACTATTGTTTTCTCCGGACATATATTTTCATTTAAATCTTTTTGTGAAATGGTTTTACTTTTCTTCTGATGAATGGAATCAAAATCCTTTTGAATTCCTTTTATTTTGTCATTCATTACTTTTAAGGCTGAAGTAAAAGAAGTGGATTTTGTATTATTCTCTTCAAATCGGTTGCCATTCCTTTCTTCGGGAATTGGATCGGGAGGTGGCGTTAAAATTGTGTCTCGACTTATATGTTTAAATGGCGAATCACATGGAGAACGACATCGAGTCGTTTTAAGAGGAGAAGCCATTAAAGACATAACTTCTTCGTCAACCATTTCCTGATTTTTTCTTTTATTTTGTGAAAAACGAATCTCTTTTGTTGTATAATTAGTCATAGAATTTAAGGGACAGTTCTCTCTATTGTAAAGTTTATTCAGAGATTCTTTAATTATTGCAAAAATTTTCTCCTCATAAGTGATAAGAATTTGTCTTTTGTCGGGCGAGAGATTAAAGTCCACACAATTCTTATCAACTTTTATATGAAGTAAAACAAAGGGATATTGATTTCGATTAAAAGTTCTGTAGATATCATTTATAAACTTAGAAATACTCTTTAAATCGGAGGGTCTTTTGTTTACATAAAAGAACTGTCTGTCAGTCGCACTCCGACCGCAACCAAAATCACATTTCGATATAAAACCAGAGATTTCTATATTTGGTTCCGAATCTTCAATAGATTGAGAACTTTGTTTGAATTCAACCAAAGAATCGCTTTGTTTTGCATCAAATACTTCAATGATATTATTTTTGATGGAAAGTCCGGGACTCGAAATAATGGTTTGTTTCGGTTTATTTGTCATTTGATTGGTTAGAGTTATTCTAAGACCGACACAACCGATACAATAGCTGTAAACCAAACGAAGCATTTTATCAAATTCTCGCTTAAGATTTGAGATAAACTCTTTTCTTCGAACCGGAATATTATGAAACAAATTCTGTACGCAAACAGTTGTTCCAACGGTTCGGGCCATCGGTTCTGAACTTTTAATATTTGCGTCCAAATCATACTTTATTTGAGTTCCGACGGAATCACTTAAATGTCGCGTTTGAACCAAAACTTCAGCGCAAATACACAAAGAATTGAGAGCTTCGCCACGAAATCCAAACGAATCTATTGAAGACAAGTACTCGAATTGACTAAACTTTGAGGTGTAGTGTCTTTTAGCCAAACAATCGATGTCTTGTTTAGCGATACCGAACCCATTGTCCACCACTTCTATCAACTCTTTTCCCAATTCTTTGAGTCTAATCGTAATAACCGTTGATTTAGCGTCGATTGAATTTTCTAAGAGTTCTTTGACGACATTCGTTAAACTAGTGATCACTTGACCTGAACTCAAACTCTTTGCTGTTTTGTCATCCATTCGACTGATCCGACGATCACTACTTTTTTTGGGACTTTCAGTCGACGTTTCGCCCATTTTTTCTTAAATTTGGTATTTATTTAATCAAAAATTCAATAACTTTTGTATTCAATTATAGATCTATGAATCAAATATATTTATAATAATTATAATTAAATGTCATTTAATAAATGAGAATTATTTAGAGTTTTGGATAATTTTGCGCTCTTTTTATGAAAAACAGAAATAAATGATTCAAATAAAACGTCTTTTAAATAATAAAATGAGTGATAATTGAAACTCAATTTATAAAATATTTAAATATTATTGTATTTAAAAATAAAATGATTTAAAAAAGTTTAACTAAATTTAATTAATTGATTCATTACTAGTATTTAGCATAATAACTGACTTATGGCAAACTATTTGAGTACAATTTAGACTCTATATAGTCTATAAGTTAGGTTCGGATTTTTTAAAATGCGCGCTTGAATAATTGATAGTCATTGGTCAGGATCCTTTTATAATAGAGTTTGATCATGATACAACGTATAGGGAAAGGTGAAATATTAGTTATATTTTGATTAATAAAGGGTTTATTTTTTAAACTAGCAAAGTAATAGTATGTAGGAGTAAAAATATCAAATGCGACAAAACTGCGATTTTATCCAAAGTGAAATTATATTCAAGCAACTAGGTAAATATTTGTTTATAAACTTATTCGATTAAATAGCATTTATGGTTAATAAGACAATAAATTATTTGAATAAAATATAATATTTTATTTATATATTTTAAACAAATTATATAAATTGAATATTTGGTGATTGATTCTAAGGTTTTATTTTCCGCAGGAGTTTTCTCTCTAACTTTTTGCCTGAAATTTTCAGCAGAATATAATAAATGATCAAGTAAATAAACTGTGATACAAAATCTAAAATAATGTTAAAAGTGTAAGAAATTGCATATTTAATTAAATACATAATTAAATTGCATATTGAGGCGTGTGTGCTAGATATAATAGATTGTAAAATTAAAAGTATTGTATTTTTAATTACTTTATATATTCAAACAATTAATTTTATTCCGTTTTATAATCCGATAAAAATTTTTATATTTATTAAATATTTGTTTTTTTTCTTATAAAAACTACAAATTATATGTTTTTTAATATAAATTATTTTATCTGTATATTTTAACATGAATATTATAACATGGAATAATTGAGAAAGGTTAAACAAATGATTATAACTTTTAATTATTTTAATTATAAATTTATGCCCATTTTTAAATATTAAAAGAATTTTATTCAACTCTCAAACAACTGATAGCTTTGAGCAAGTTTAGAAAAATACAAAATTTTGTTAAAGTAATAATAAATTATGGAAAACGTTTTTGTTTTAAAAGTATATAATCAGAAAGCGACAAAAGTATAGGAAGATAAAAATTATTAGCTTATGGAAGGAACGTTCACAAATTGATAATAAATTAAGTCAGGATTATTACTAATCTACTAAACCTTAATGACAAAAATTCATAAATTATTTTAATAATGCTTTAAATTTTAAGACATAATTTTTTGTCAATATGTGCACGTTCCTTTCATGAGCTTCAAATTTTTATCTTCCTATACTTTTGTCGCTTTCTGTATATAATAATCGAAAAATTGAAGGATTTGGACACTAAATGTCTAAATCTTAACCTGCTAATATTAAGTCATTTATTAATTTTAAATGCATAAATAGTTAGAGACCCATATTTGACCCGAAAAGCCCCTCTATAAACAGGTACATTAGTCATTCCCAAATTACTTCCAGTCAATACATTAACAACAAATAAGTCATTAAAAGTTATATTCAATTTATTTCTTATCTCAAACGCGATTGAATGCAACGATTTGTTGCTTAAATTGTTGACTGCATTAATAGAGTGATTCAGAAATGAGCTTGCTATTGTGTTACTCATACCCCATATATATAAATATTCACGTCATCGATAGTGGGACGATATGATCTAGATTTATTAATTAACTCTTCCTTCATATCAATAAATATGGATTAATATATTTTTTTACAAGATATATTACCTTGTTCATATTGAATTCTCTTAGTTGATTACAAAGAGAATCGATTTCTGTTCCAAGATATTCGAGTCTTTGAAGCCATTCTTTTATTTCTTTGTTTTCTTTTTCATAATTAGTGATCACTTTCTTTGATTCCTCACAAGAATTGCATTTAAGAACTGATCTCTTATTACAAGTCTTTATATGACTCTTAATCTCTTCAACAGTTGTTATGAATTCAGATCCGTTCAAATAATACTCACATTTAATATTCATTTTGTTTATCAGATTAACGATAAGACGAGGGATCGGAATAAGATCTGATTTTTAATATTTCAATTCAAAGAAATTATATTTTAAAGGAAATTACATAAAATATTAATTTATTTTCTTTAATTAATCATACATTTTGTGATATTAGTTTGTGAATTAAAGTTCAAAAAATTGAAACAATCTAGGTATATATTCTCTAGATAAATTTATATATAATTATTTTATTTTACGCTTTATAAAATAGCACCTTGGTGAATATTTGTCAAGAAACTGATTCGATTAATTCAAATTTGTTTAATATTATAAAATAAAATAATAAAATCTGTATTATATTAAAACGAAATTGTATTTAATTTAATTTGAAAAATGAATTTGAAATGATTATAATATAATAGCTAGGTTAAACATTAGATATAAAAAATTAAATTTTTTAATTAATTATAAACTTTTGCAAAATATTTATTTATTAAAAGTATATTAATCAATAATTAAACAATTGATAGCTTTGGCCAATATTTAATATTACCTTGCTTAAATTACCTGACTTAATATTAACTTGCTAAAATTAGCTATTATCAATTTTAAGTGCAATAATAATTAGTAGTCCATATTTATCATTCCATCCTTTAGTACCCCCTCTATAACCAGAAAAGAAAGTCATTGAAAAAGGAGTTCTATTCTATAAATAAACAATAAATTGGAAGTCATTCCACCTCTCATTCAATTTATATCAAATTTGTTCCGCGATTTTATTGAACTGATTATTCCTTAAATTGTTGACCGCTTTTATGGAGTGAAACAGAAATGAATGGGCGATGCCTTTACTTTGAGCACATCATTCACTTATTGAAAACAATAAAATCTTTAAAATAATATTTAAATAAGTGATACATAATTGTAATAATAATTTAATGATACCCTCAAAACTTGTGTTAAATGGATGTGTAGTGAAGTAAGACTTAGGGCTAAGTTATGTATAAATGATTTCATTTTTTTAATATTAAAATTTTGATAATTTTTTTTAAATTTTATATTTTAATTAATAAATAAATTTTCAATTCCAGACTAAATTATTATACTTTAAGTTTTATAAACTATCACTTTTGGGTATTTGTTGAGAAACTTATTTCATTAATTTAAAAGTGTTTATGATTTATAAGACAATAAATTCTGTATTAATTGAATAAAAATAGTATTTTATTTGAAAAATGAAATTTAAATGATTATTACATTGAATAATTGAGCAAGATTAAATATTAAATACAAATAACATATAATATTTGTTTAATTAATTATAAATATAAACAAAATATTTATGTATTAAAGAAAATTAATTCAATACTCAAATAAATTATAACTTTGGCCACAAAGTGAGTAAAACTTAACTTGATAAAATTAATTACTTCTCAATTTTATAAGCTTGATTAATGAGAGCTCCATAATTAATATAATAAACATTAGTATACCTTTTATAATAAGAAGGGAAGAGATAATTATTTCCAGTCATAACATAAACAATAAAATCGAAGTCATTCGACCCCTCATTCATATCATTTCTAATTTGTTCCGCGATTTTATTGAACTCATTATTCAATAAATTGTTGACCGCTTTAATGGAGAGATCCATAAGTGAATGAGCGGTACCGTCATTCTTACTAAAGTGAGCGATGGTGGGCCTACTTGACCTTGCTTCAATAATCAATTTTTCCTATATAAATAAAAATATCTATATAAAAGTATCTTTTTAAAAAGGGTTGCATACCTCGCTCATTTTAAATTTACTAAATTGGTTGATAAGCGACTCATTTATTACAAAAAGATATCCGACTTCACTTTGAAGTGTTAGTATTTGGTCAGTCACTGATTTTAATTGATTTTCAAGATATTGTTTTCCAGTTTCAAGTGTTTGAAGCGATTCATTTAATTCTTTTATGTCTTTTTTAATTTTAGTGATCACTTTCTTTGATTCCTCACAAATATTACATTCAGGAACTGATCCCTTATTACAAGTCTTGATGTGATTCTTAATCTCTCCGACAGTTGTTATGACTTCACATCCGTTCGAATAATATTCAC
>JAQFZM010002471.1:0-13581 GCA_034695785.1 Galumna obvia | reverse complement strand
AAGTTGACGTCAAATGATAAGAAATAATACTAAAAGTTTTATAAAATAGAGTCAAATGGAAAAATAAAATGAACTTGGCATTTTTATGGAACTGACTCGTTTTGAACAGATCATACGCCACCCCTTAAGACCGAAACTCCCGGTTCGCGTCTATGGCGGGTCACACCACTCGTCATCGCATTCATAGTCGTCATCATAATCGAAGTGTTCATAATTTAGATCATAAATACAGTCAATGCTCTCATTATATACACTCGGGTCCCAATCGTTGTCGTTCTCATTGTTATCATTGTTGTCATCGCTCTTATCAGAACCACAACTATTGGTATCATTGATATCATATCTCTCGTGACTATTGTTATCAGAGTGAGAGTCACAATCATTGGTATCATTCAAATCGTTGGAATCGTTATTATCGTTGGTATCGTTGGAATCGTTGTTATCAATGCTGTCATTGCTCTCATTAGAGCCACAACTATTGGTATCATTGATATCATATTTCTCGTGACTATTGTTATCAGAGCCGGAGTCACTATCATTGATATCATTCAAATCGTTGGTATCGTTGGTATCGTTGGAGTGGTGGCCAAAACGCTGTTCAAACTCATATGAGTATTGTATGAAAATTCTTATGAATTCTCTTTGAATTTTGTCTAAAAATTCCTCTAAAATTTCAGACATTTTTCAAAATTTAAAACAAAATTAAAAACGTAACAAAAGTATAAAAACTGATAACAATTGTAAAGTATAATAACTATGTTATCACAGCTCTCGCAAGTCTTTGAATTGGTGACACTAACTTCCGCCCCCACTTAAAGACCGGCGAGCCCCCAAAATATGATCCACCAAATGGTAACTCTTCAGAAAAGTTGCCAGGTGATCATATAGGTCCACAGGTGTCGCTTTTAGTGAAGCAGAAGTGACTATAATTAAGTGACGAAATAGTTGTCTGATGAGTGTTGGGCTCAAAGTCTAGGGTTTTCCAAGAACAGGCGAGTGACTCAGGGTCACTGTCTGTGCACAAGTGACCAAAATGGTGGCCTTCAGTGAACACAGTGGTCAACAACGAGGAGATCAACGGTGGCAGCGATGGTCGACGAGTTATCACTTATGAAATAAAACTTCTCTTTGAGAGAATAAAAGTTAAAATAAATGAATAAAAACTAAAATAACTAAAACGGCTCCCAAAGAGCTATGAGTGAAACTCTCAGCACTGACACACAGTCGAGTGGTGAGGACCAGCTCTGATGTCCACACAGTTGACCAGAGCTTAAACGCGCGGACACAAACACACAGTGAGTGAACGCGACTTTAAAAGAGTTGAGCGGACACACAGTCAGCGCTCAAAGGGTTGCTATCGAGAGCTGCCGCTCAATCCCATACTCGCGACGATCAATGAGAGGAGTGATAGACACAACCGTTTCAATTGAAGGCAAGAATAAGATTAACTTTTAATTATAAAAAGGGTTGACCTCAAAACCTCTGGTTTTGAGTCAATACAAAAAGGAGTCAACTGTGAGATCAGATAATTATAAGTTGACGTCAAATGATAAGAAATAATACTAAAAGTTTTATAAAATAGAGTCAAATGGAAAAATAAAATGAACTTGACATTTTTATGGAACTGACTCGTTTTGAACAGATCATAGCCCTCCCGCTGAGTTCGGAGCTCCGGATCCGACCGTTTCCCGACTTTGAAGGCGTCGATCTTTAACACTCATGAAGATCGCAATCAAGGAATCGATCTGTTCATCACTAAACGAGTCCATATTCAACGTCGCAGGTCTTTCTATATTTGGAGCCTGTATTTCATCTAATGGCGACCCTAAGACATTCTCCAGAGTAGGTCCCACTGTTACATCCCTTGCCTGAGTCTCAATAGGCTCAGATACCGGTCCTAATGGTGGGGTTTCCATTACCACCACATTCTCGTCATTAACTGAATTCAGAGGTAAGACCTCATCGTTATTATTATTCTCGACTGTTGTCTCGTCATTTTCGATCAGTTCCACTGAAGAGGTGTCCAAATCCATGATTTCATCGATCAATTCTACCGCTAATTTAAGTTTCTTCGGCACTGGTCCGTGAATCACCTCAAGAGCGTCATTACTGCTTTCATTTTGGTCCGCATTATGAGACTCTATTATCGAACCATTTGTTCCTTCTGGAGTAATCGGGGTTATCTCAGTTGTTTTAGGAACAGTGGCGACTAGCGCTTCGTTAACTATATCAGTGGCAACCAATATCTCATTGATCACATCAGTGGCGACCGACATCTCATTAACCACATTAGCGGTAACTGTCGATCCGATCCATTCATCGACTCTTCTTTCATTTAATTCCTTTCCCACCTCAGACTCATTGTCGTCATTTGCGATCGGCTGATATCGAAGAGTGCGACCCCAATAGTCATAGTTGAGGCCATAAAAAGTGGGCTTCTTTTCCTCATTCATAATACGCACCGGTTTATATTCATGCGGTTGTTTCGCACCGGTTTGTGTCGCATAATTAAAATCAAATGAAATATCAAAGGGTATACAAACGCCCTTATCTCTGGGTTCTGCTGGAATGGGAATAACTGTGAATTCCACTTCTCGAGACCTCGGGATCCAATCGAAGAGTTGTCGATGAGGATGCTCTCTAACCATTCGTCTTAACGGATGTGCCATAAAGAAGGCGAGATCGTAGCCTTCCATCAATTTTCCTGCCCTCGGATGCAATGACAGGTCTTTATAAAATTCCCGAATAGTTTTGGTCCTCTCAATCGTATCTTTATATTCATATTCAGTTCCGAAACGAATTCTAATTTCAACATTATTAAAACGAGTCTTGGTCTCTGACTCTCTGTTTATTCGGTCACCATTTCCCGATTCAGCCCTGTCTTTCATATAAATCCTGGCCGGTATACGACTCACCCTTTCGTCATATTTGGCGTCCTTTAGAGCGGCCAATTCAGCGCCTGCGGTCTCCATATCGAACTTATGTTCAATTTCTAATCGTTGTATTGTCTTTTGAAGACTCAGGACTTCATCGGTTAATTCCCGGTTACGGCGCACCAAAATATTATCAGGAGCGGGAGCCCCCATCTTAGCCAGGGTCAACTCTGTTTCCAAGTCTCTAATCTTTCTCTCATATTCACAGATTTGAGAGTTTGGCAAAACTCGATTATTATAATATGATCGGAGATGAGATGAAATGAATTCCATGGCGGCCGACGGTGGCAAAGGGTCTTCCATACCTTTGGCTCGAAGATAATTCAAAATGGACTCCAATTCGAGGAATACCTCCTCCTTCTGCAACTCTTTAGTCGCACTCAAAGTGTCATAATCTTTGAGTACATCCAAAAACATCACTAAAAAGTCGTCAAATATTTTCTTAAAATCGTTAATTTCTCGAGTATTGATGTCAGTCAGTGCACAGTATTTGTCAACTAATTTCTGGCGAGTGTCACTGACAAAATCCATGAGCTTGGTTCGATAACTCTGCCGGTACTCAACTGATCTCAAATTTCCTTGAAGTCTGTCATTGACTTCAGTTAACTGTTTAATCATATCTCGTTGAGACGCGATATGTCGATGATAATGGTCTAACTCTTTAGTGACACGTTGGACATACTTCCAATACTTCATCACAAGAGGCCTCAACTCGGAGGGTCTCTTCTTATCCAACTCAGAGTCCGGTATTTTAAAGATTTGGTCCAATTGTAAGAGACCACTAAATTCTTCCGGCATTTGGGCGACCATTACTCTCTTCAACAGATCTCTCTCTTTGACCAACTCTTGAATAAGAGACTTCAGATACACAAAATACTCGCGATATTGTTCGACCATTTTAATCTGTGCTGGAATCGGAGGATCACAATTATGAAAAGCTCCCGAAAACGGGTTGATAATGGCCTGACAACGACTGCAGGCATGACAATAGTTCTCCACCTCCAGACATAATTTCAAAGGTAGAGTCCGGACATGATTTCGATGTATAATGAATTGATTAGGCGAATGAGGAATAGGACAGTCAATTGACTGTCTGCCAGAGTCAAAGCCTTTTCTCATACAATTACGACAAATGACGTGTAATTCTTGAATCGGAACCTTATCTAACTCTTCCTGTCGAGTGGTGGGAATACGTGATTCATCAAAGAAACTGGAGTATTGGCTCGGGGCACATCTTAATGGTCCTCTCGCGACCTCATCATAACAAAGAGGACAACTCAAGTAATGAGGTATTGAGTTCCCGTCCATCTGAACCAAAGCCGTTCCCTTTCGGTTCATAAACTCATAAGTGATTGTCTCAGTTGTGGTTTCGACAGTGATTTTCTTAATGTCAAAAATCTTTTTGAAAACCACATCAGAAGATATTCGTGGATTCGCGCCTTCTGGAGCCGGAGTGTCTCTTTGATAACCCAGGTAATAATAATCCAGTAATGTGCCATTAGCTTCAGGTATCGCTTCTGGGATTTTAATGTCGTTAATCATTGGTAATTCGATCACCTGATCATTGATGACCACTTCTTCATGAACCACCGTTGGGTCCAATTTGCGCGCAAATTTATTGATCCATACAAATGAAAATCATCCAGACCCAAAATGGGTCCAGTCAATATATTGTTTGGATTCATAACTTTCAAAGAATGGTTAGTTTATTAATAATTAAGAGGAATTACCTGAAGTGTCAGTAATTAGTGTTTCAAAGAGAGAAATATACGACCACTCAGTAAACGATTACAACAGCACTAAAGCAATGCTTATAAAACGCAATTCAAGCGCTGGTTATTCAAAGTTCAGTGAAACGCACACTCAGTATAGCCTAAACACAAATTCATGCGCAACAGTGGGTAAGCATTGACTCATTTAAAATTATAACTAAAATTCAATACATTTTTATTTATTACTCAAAATCAGAAATTAATAAATTATTCATTTAATCAAAAGACAAATCTCCCTCCAAATGCATAAATAACTGAAAATCATGGGTGATCTGATCCAAAGCGACCGCTCGATTCGGTAACGGCTCATCGATTGTCGGGAAGTATAGCCAATCCGGACAACGAGTTTCGAGTCTTTGAGCCACTCTTTGTCTAAACGATTCCGACGCGAAATAGTCCCGAGGAATGACGACAGGAGTTCTTAAATCTCTTCTCCAAATAGGGAACACATGTCGGTCACAGAACTTTCGGGCGTGAAATTCCATAAAAAAGCTATTGTGAGGACAGACATGAATATATCCCCACAAAAAGGCTTCCCAATGATTATAGCCATCCAATACAAGGGGTCCCATTCCTTGAGCTATGATCTGCCTGTCTTTAGTGGTAATCATTCGATACGAGGGCTGACATTCACTAAAAAGACCCCCTCCTTTAATGGTCGCATAAGTGTCTGCTAATTCGAACTCTCCTCTTATGAGTAGTTCCGATAGAGTGTCGTGAAATCTCAGATCACTGGAAACGATTCCTGGCGCCGGTATAACCATATCCGAGGGATACTTAAGTATAAATGAGATGAGTCTCCCGTCGAAGAAGACTTCATCTTTCGTTTGATAGTCTGGCCATTGATTCAGGACTATTGCCATCATTTCCGCCAAATTATAATATTCATCGCGTCGTCTCGATTGGGACATATCTTTAATTAACCCAATCTTTTGATTGTGACTTATATTCAGTATTTTCGAGTCGCAAATAACTGAATCATAAAAGTATTCATACGTATTGGTGGCGAGTCCTGCATAAAGTCTTCGAAAATAGCCTAATCCCACTGGTTTGGCCTCACATAGCCATGGATAAGGGCTTAATGGCAAACCATATCCCATCAGCAGTTTATTCAATGTTCGCGCCACAATTGTCTTCATTTGAGCGCTTCTGACAATCAAATCGTTTTCATTGATAGCGTAGAACCGATTATCCATATATCGACGGATAATGTCTCGAATTTTAAGATTAATGAATGACCATGGCACCTGAGGAAATGGTTGTGGTGTTAATACCACAAAACCAGGTTCTGGCTCTTCTGGTGGAGTGGATTCGGTTCCTGATTCACTCAATTCAGCTCCGGATTCACTCGATTCAAACTCCACTTCTTGAGAACTCGACTCTGGATCTCCCGTATGACTGGAATAGATCTCTTCCTGCGAATCCCCTATTTCTTCACTCGAACTGACATTTGCATCATCTAAAGAGTCCCAAATATCATCGATAATATCTCTTTCTTCAGACATGGCTTTCAATTGTGAGTTAAACACTTTTATAAAATTCACTAAAAATTCTAAACTAAATGTTTGGCCTAAAATATGAGTCAATTTATACCCAATTTTGCGCGCATTAGTTGTTGCGTAGCAATCATTAAAAGCAATAGTTTTTTCTAAAATTATTATTATTTAAAATCTAAAAACTTTTTTTTAAGGGTTAGTAATATAAAATATTTGCGAAAAACATTTACGAAAGTTATGGTAAAACAATAAATTAGAGATCAAACTTGACCTTTGGCTTAGGATGTGGTCGAAGTCTTGAGTCTCTTCTCTCCGTTTCCTTAGAAATTTCATTCTCTGGTCTATTATCGTTAACTTCAGGGTCGTTCGGCACATTATCAGGGATCACATCCTGTATCTCTAAATTTATGTTTTCTGGGACTAAATCCTGATTTATTATCACTTCTTCTTCTTCTTCTTCACTTTGAGAATCATTAGATTCCTGTGAAGTCCTTTGTTTATCTCTCTTTAGGTGTGACCGAAATTGCTTAATGTTTTCACTCAAACGTTGCCGACGATTAAAGCGATACATTCGCTCGACGTTAACGCGTCTAAACTTATATTTCCCATTGGCTGACACAACCAAATAAGTGTTTGGTGATAAACGCCGAGCAACAATATATACACCAGTGTATCGATACTCAAATTTACTGCCTCTCTTTGTTTTACTGGCTGGGTCATGGATAAGGACCTCCTCTCCCACACCAAACGACACATCTTTGCGTTTAACATCAAAGCGTTTTTGCGTTCTTTTCTGAGAACTGAGGTATTGTTTTCTCGCTTTCTCTCTAATTCTTGCAATTTCTTCACTCAATTCTGGATTCGCTTTGTGTGCCAATTCAATCAATTTGTCCGACTGAAATGCCGAATCGGCTGGTATTCGAGGTTCTTGGCCATATAGGACACGAAATGGCGACAATTTAGTCGAAGTATTAGGCACTGCATTGTGGCAAAACTCGACATATGGTACAAATCGGTGCCATTTCTTATATTTCTTAAAAAGCATTGTTAATGAAATACCAATAACTTTATTTATGCTTTCGACCATTCCATTGCAACGCGGGTGATAGGCGCTAGTCATGACATGACGAATTCCATATGACTGATAAAACTCCTGACATTGAAGTCCGGCCACATTAGCTCCCCTATCAGTGACAATCATTTCTGGGAAACCAAATTTGAGTAATACTCGAATCGTTAACACATCTAAAACAGATTCCGTATCGGCGGTAACCATTGGCTCCATTATTGCGAGTCGGGTTAACTGATCAATAATGACTAGAATATATCTGTACTTTAATTTCTCATTTTGAGGATCAGTGCTCGGTGGTAGAGGTCCTAACAGATCCATAAAACAAGTCTGAAAAACTCGATCAGCGGCTGGAATGGGTTGATACAACCCTTGTTTCATCGTTGCGTGTGATTTCCGGCGCTGACATTCTTCACAAGTGGACACATAATTTTGTATATAAGAGGTCATATCTCTCCAATAAAATCTTTGTTGAATGAGATGAAGAGTTTTATAAATGCCGAAATGACCAAAATTGTCATGGCAAATAACCATTAATCGTTGCCTGAGTTCGATCGGAATGACCAACTGGAAACGGACATGTTCTCCGACATGATCAATACGATATAACTTTCCGTTAAAAATAGTAAAATTCTTTGCTCTCTTTCTCTTAAAGGAATCCGATTTCTTGGACATTAAGATCCCATAATAATAGCGACAGAACTCATCGCTCTTTTGTTCGGCCTTAATGTCAATATTATTCTGAGCCATTATATCACGAATAATATCAGTGGATGACATAATGTTGGCCATATTGATGTAATAGAAAGGGAAATCCATAATGTCTTTGTCATCATTTGGATTACCAATTGGAAAGCGAGACAGACAATCGGCGTCACACATTATTTTACCGGAAACATATTTGATTTCAAACTTGAATTCCTGTAATCGAAGGGCCCAACGAGTGAGCCTCGCATTCGGGTCTTTACATCTCATCAAAAAACAAAGCGAGTGATGGTCTACTCGACAGGTGAACTCCACTCCATGTAAGTAGTGTCTAAATTTCAAAATAGTGAACACTAACGCCAAACATTCCAAATGTGTGGTGTGGTAACGAGTCTCGGGACCCGTTAACGTGCGACTAACATATTGTATCGCTTGTGGGCGTCCTTCGTCGTCATACTGGACTAACTCACCACCAATACCATAACCACACGCGTCAGTTCGAACCTCTAATCGTCGGTTGGGATCATAGTGGCCCAACACTGGTTCTGTTGTGAGTGCTTTCACTAGACCTTCGAAAGCGCGCTGACAAATAAGAGTCCACTCAAACTTCACATCCTTTTTCAACAGTCGAGTCAATGGATTTGCAATTATCGAAAATCCTTTAATAAATCGGCGGTAAAATCCAGCCAGACCCAGGAATTGCTTAATTTCCTTTGGATTATTGGGTGCTGGTAACTTGCGAATCGCCTCTAACTTTTTAGGATCAGGTCTAATGCCGTCAACACTGATCTCATGACCCAAATAAATGACTTGTTTGGCAAAAAACTCGCACTTATCAGGTGACAACTTTAAACCAGATTCAACCATCCGTTGGAACAAAGACTCGAGTCTTTCGAAGTGTTTCTCAATGTTTTTCGAGTAAACAATGATATCATCCAAATATATATAACAGATACGTCGGATCAGTCCCTCAAAGACCTTTTCCATCACTCTCATGCACGCCGCCGGTCCGTTTATGAGGCCAAAGGGTAAGACCTCCCACGCGAACGTACCAATGTGAGTGACAAAAGTTGTCTTTTCCCGCGAATCGGGATGCATTTTTATTTGCCAAAAACAACTCTTAAAATCGAGAGTTGAAAAATACTCATTGTTTCCCAACGCTTCTAAACCATCGGCCATATGTGGTAATGGGAACCGATCCTGAGTTGTAATCTTATTGACCTTTCTGTAATCGCAACACAAACGTATGTCCCCTGTCTTTTTCTGAACTAAGACAACAGGTACTCCCCAATCGGTTCGTATGGGTTTTATGAGTCCCTGACTTAACAATTTTTTGATCTCTTTTTCAATAAATTCCTTCTCTCGAGGACTAGTCCTGTATGGGACACCTCTGACTGGTTGGTGTCCTCCAGTATCGATGCGATATTCCTCGTCTTTGACTCTCCCGATCTCATCACCCGATAAACAAAACGCTTTACGATATTTAGAGCAAAGTCTGAGCAACCGATCTCTTTGGTCCTCATATAAAGTGCTCCTAATATTAATGACATTCACCAGCTCAGGGCAAATTTCTATATCAGAGACTCTCTCAGTGTGAGATTCTCTTCGACGGCTACTACTTCCACGAGTCCTCTCCCGACTCCGATGTTCGACCGCTCCTTCAGATGTCTCGTCGTCCTCATCCTCCGTCTCAGACACATCACTATTCTCAGTGATTGCCGTTAACTGAATCTCGTGATTGGGCTCAACATTTGTCTCGTTTGAGAGTTCTGTTGTGCTCTCTGTTTGACTAGTATCAAAATTTTGAGTTTCTGACTCACCCGACGGATCATCACTCTCCTCGACATGTGGTGCACCATTTGGTTGGTCTGACTCAATAGGATTCCACAGAAGGTCATGTCTTTCATTTAAAATCTGAATTTCTCCGATTTTAGTCTTTTTATACAAAATTAACTCCTCTAATGAGTCATTAGTGACCGGTATTTCCCACACAGTCTGCGATCCGTCAACAATCCCTTCGCCAATACGCGACGTACGTTCGGAGGACGAGATATTGCGCAACAAAGCGTAGCCATTGAGGTGTGGAATCTCTACTCTTATGAGTTTAGACTCTCTGGGCTTCAGCTCTACATCATTGGTCAGTATAGCAAACATACGTGTCTCGTCTTTGAACCCAATGCGCATCATCTGAGCAAAAACTGCTTCTGACGTCTCGACCTCTGATTGGTGACGTATTTTCTTTTTCGATGAACGGGGAGTTCCCTGACTCATTTGAACCCTTGTTGTACTCATTTTTGGTGCGATTTTCACCGCAGCCCCTGATGGTAACGGGCATTTTTTGGGCAACTTAATACCTATATTCCGATGAACTGCATATTTGACTTCGTAATTACTCCAATGTTGGTCTGTCTTTACTTTGGCCTCTTCTTTAATGGTAATATCATCGATGAACCACCATCTCATGTGGGCGGGTGACACAACTATTCCCATAGCACCCATAAAGTCGTTACCTAAAATCACATCCATTTCCATTTTTTCGATAATAGCAATTGGCATTCGAACTACTTTTCCTTCTAATTCTATTTCAGTAATGATAACTCCTGCCGGAATGATTCCCGATGAATCAGCTAGAGTCAATTCTTCGTAAGGCCAGGCCTCCCACTGGAGACTCAACAGAGTTGCGATTTTTGGGCTGATGGCTGATATAGCAGCCCCTGAGTCCAGTAAACCGATGGCACTATACGGGCCAATACGAATAGGAGTAGTGGGCACTGCGGCCGGTTTAATGATAAGCTCCGGTGGTGAGACTGTTATGCCATTCATAGTCATGTCTGGAAACAACAGTGGGCGAGCTGTCCATTGAGTGGTATTACCGTCGTCCGCTTTGTTGTCGTCATCTGAATGTTCTGACCAATAATGAGATACACTGACCTCTCGCTGATAATCGACTCCACCGACTGCTCCCATATCTTCCTCAGGAATACTGGTGTCGTGTATTAAATTTATATTCCTCTTTGGTGTCGAGGGAGGTGTTTGGTTACTCCTCCTATTATTATTCCTCAAATCTCTGGCTTGAGCCAAGTCTGGGCAGCGGTCGGCAAAATGACCAGGTTGACCACAAACATAACATTTCTTAACATTTCTTTTACTATCATCAGTTGTCTCAGATTTCTTTGGTGTTTCGGGTCGTTTCACGACATCAGATCTCTCAACGCGTGGAGACTCGTTTCTCTTTGGTAACTGTTGAAAGGCCTTCAATCTTTGTTTGCGAGTAGTGTCTAATACTTGGACCGTTTCTCTAATGCCTTTCAATGTTGTACACGAGGCTATGGCCAATTGGTAGTGATGGTTAAGGCCGAGTCTAATGAACTCAACCATTTCCTCGTCAGTGATGGGTTCACTGTTTAGATCTAAGTCACTCGAGATCTCAAGTAAGCGATCGATATATTCACTTCCTTCCAGACCAGTGTTTATCTGTCGTTCTTCACTCAACTGCTTCATAATACCAGCCTTTGAGTTATCGATACCATAACGAGTCCGAAAACTTTTCTCAAATTCAGGCCAAGTTGGTATTTGTTGTCTGAAAGTGGATGTCATCCAAGCCTTAGCATTGGTATCCAAGTGTGCGAACACATGGACTGCTTTGTCCTCATCTCTATATCCCGCATAATGAGCCTGTCTTGAGAACTGTCCCAACCAGGTACGGGCACATTTAGTCGAGTCAAACACTGGGAAGTTCGGCTTTGGTTGAACTAATCTTGGCTGATTTCCTGCCATTATTCGCACAAACGCTCTCGTCATTGCGTCCAATTCCTCTGGTTGTTGTGGTCCTTCAGGAGCTCCAGGTATGTTAGGAATATTCGGTATATTTTGATGTAAATTGTTTTGAATCCGATTAATATTATTTCGATTATTTAAATTATTTAAATTATTCGGTTGTTGTTGTTGTTGTTGTGGTCGAATCATCTCTGCTCTAAGATTTTGAATGTCGGCCACATTTGACACTTGATTTTGTATGACTGTGTCTCGAAGTAGTCTTATATCATCCGCCAAATTCTGTCTTTGTACGGCATTTTGTAATAGATCCGCCTGTATTTGTCTGATACTATTGTCAATGTTTGTGACCCGAGCAGTAAGCGGTGCTATTTGTGTATTAACTGCCATAATTAAACTTTGGGTCATTATTTGACTTCTCGGTGATAATTGAGCCATTGTATTGGCATTTGGATTCACCGGCTGATTTATATTTGGGTTAATTACAGGATTAACATTTGGGTTATCACTGGATTAACATTAAAATTATTGGCATTATTTGCCATTATTTACACAATTATTTAAAACAAAATTGTTTAAAACGTAACAAAAGTATAAAAACTGATAACAATTGTAGATTTAAAGAAAAATATCACAGCTGTCGCGAGTCTTTGAATTGGTGACACTGACTTCCGCCCCCACTAAAAGACCGGCGAGCCCCCAAAATATGATATACCAAATGGTAACTTTTCAGAAGAGTTGCCAGTTTATCATATATGTCCACAGGTGTCGCTTTTAGTGAGGCAGAAGTGACTATAAATAAGTGATGAAATAGTCGTCTGACAAGTGTTTGGGCTCTATGTCTAGGGTTTTCCAGGAACAGGCGAGTGACTCAGGGTCACTGTCTGTGCACACACGACCAAAATGGTGTCCTTCAGTGAACACAGCGATAACCAACGAGGAGATCAACGGTGGCAGCGATGGTCGACGAGTTGACGATAAGTGATAAAATTTCTCTTAAGAGAAGAAATACTAAAAACTGATATTTAATAAAAACTGATATAAACTAAAACACAAACGGCTCCCAAAGAGCTATGGCTAAAACGCTCAGCACTGACACACAGTCAAGTGGTGAGGACCAGCTTTGATGTCCACACAGTTGATCAGAGCTAAACGCGCGGACACGAACACACAGTAAGTGAACGCGGCTTTAAAAGAGATGAGCGGACACACAGTCGGCACTCAAAGTATACTATTAGGAGCTGTCGCTCAATCCCATACTCGCGACGATCAAAAGAGAGAAGTGATAGACACAACCGTTTCAATTGAATGCAAGAATAAGACTGCCTTTTAATTAAGAAAAGGGTTGACCTCAAAACCTCTTGTTTTGAGTCAATACAAAAAAGGAGTCAACTGTGAGATCAAACAATTATAAGTTGACGTCAATAATGATAAGAATTAATACTAAAAGTTTATAATGATAAGTCAATGGAAAAATAAAATGAACTTGACATTTTTATGGAACTGACTCGTTTTGAACAGATCAGAACTGTGAAGAAATTACTCCCATTAGGAAATCAATGGATTTGACAAGGTTATATGAGGATTCTTATACATATGATAAATATATTTATAAATGAATTATATATTGTGTTTCATTCACTTCTCTCAGTTGGATAATGAGCCAGATCAGTTATACACCTTTGAAAATGTATTTGTTTTCAGAGATTTCCTCAAATTTATGATGACATTAGATTTTAACGTTATACTACGTAAAAATATAACCAAGACAATTGTTGTGGTACATCCCAGGAAAGAATTGATAAGAAATATAAATGACCACAACTACATCG
>JAQFZM010002470.1:0-13588 GCA_034695785.1 Galumna obvia | reverse complement strand
CTCTCTCTCTCTCTCTCTCTCTCTCTCCTTCTCTCTCTCCCCTCTAATCCTCGGATATATTTATACATTTATTTCAATAACTCAGAGGCAGAAAAAACCACTTTTGGGTGGAGTCGTAGTGATTGTGGAATTGAATTGAAAAATACTTTTATTAATAATATTTGTATTTCTTTTTCTCAATAACTGTAAGAAAAAAATCCTTCAAAAGAAACAAATCTATTTCTAAACTTAACACAAAAGATATGCATATTTTGTTTAAATGAAATAATATTACATTTCTCTAAGAATACCAAGCTAGTCTATCAAATAGACATATTCTATTGTTATTGTATTATTCTTCAAAGTGTGCTTGATAAATTATGGCATAATTTGATATTTATTGTGAATATATTTTTTTAAATATTATTTTTTTGTGTTTTATCTTGTTTTTATTGATACCCTTGGCAACTCTAGAGCGAAGCCATGAATTATCGCACCGTTGAATGTTAGGCATGCATACCCTGGTCATTTAACTTAAAAGATAAACTGTTATTAATATTAGAAATGAATTTTATATTTAAATGAATGAATTAGTTTTTTGTTTGTTTGAGGAAATGCGTGACTTTTGGCGAAGCGTTTAAACAATTCATAAAATGATTTTAAGAAAACAATTTTCTTAAAAATATAATTATAATAGAAAAACGTCTCGTTTTTAAATACTCCGAATAAAATATTGGCTCAACTTTTGGACACGAATTTAGTTAAATTTGTTTAAAAATATATCCGAAATAAGTTTTTAATTGAGTGGAGAGAAAACAATTGTTTATCAGTTAATAAAAATCGTGGTTTTAATCTATTATAAAATGTAATATAAAAGATACTTGCTCACTTTTAACTGTTGGTTTTATCCATATAATTATCAAATAATTATTATTTATTCTAGATAATTTGTTAATATTATAGCTAGATTACTTTTTTTTCTAAATAAAAATAAATGATAAACTGTTTCTCACGAAAATTTCTTTTAAAAAAAATTATCTAGGAAAAATTCCTTTGCTTATATAAATGATTATTCAATATTATCTGCTCATTTCATTATCTTGGTCTATTTATATATTTATAATTTTACTTAATTAAAAAAATAAATTGTTTTTCTACATATAATTTAAAACTAAATTTAAAATGAAATTTAAATTTAAATAAATTTCTATTTTGTTTTGAAATACCAATCGATAAGTTAGAGCACAGAATAAATTTAAAACTTATCTATTGAACGGTTGCCCAAAACATTGAACACATAATCAATTACTTATTAAGAGTTGATTATAAGGCAAATATATATTTCCAATGAAAATACACTTAACTTTAGCTTTGGATAAATTAATCGATACTTTTATTTTGTTTATGTTTTGAACACTTTTTGATTAAACGGTCGATATTTTAACGAAAGAGAAATATAAATGAAAATAACAAAAGAAAAGTTTGAGTTTTGCTTTTATTAAAATTTATGCCAAATAGAAGAAAAATCACGAATAGGATCACAAACATAAAGAAAAGGTGTATTTTCCTTTGAAAATGAACAAGGCAATAATTCACTTATAGGGTGAGATCTATTCAATCAAATAAATGTTTTATCTGACACCAAATATTTGGCACTTTTTTCTCATTTTTATTCTTCTTCTATAAAATCATTTATTTTATTCGAATTAACAAAATGTTTCGGTTAAAGCAAACAATGACCAAGGTATAAAATAGAAATTTATTATTTTAAAAATTACTATGCTAATTATAAGAACAAATTAAATATAAATAACAAGTTAATTATTTAACAAAGTATTTTAATTAAATATCATTATTAACTATTAAATCTTTCAAGTTAAAAACAAATTTGTCTTGGTGCTTAAAGAAAATTTAATCAAAAATAACCTTGGTATGTTCACTCAAAAAAATGTATTACTTGAATTTCTAACAGATTGGTTGAAGACCACCTTGGTAGCTAGATTTCTTCATCCTTTCATTATCCAGTCAATCATTTTATGGGTGATATTATTTTCCTATTGTTTTTATATCTGTTTTCAGTCAATACAGTACTCGATATGCACTTTAATTACAGTAAGAGTTAATCCGTTTGTTTTATTTCATTTCATTTCGGTTTTCAGTTTTAAAACCGAAACCAAAAGTATTTTATTTTTGTTTAAAAACAATTGAAATAAACAAAAGAAAAAAAAATTCTAATAAATACTATGATTTGTGAAGAATCTCACCCGTCAACAATAAAATTTTAAGCTAGGTCATTCAATCGGTGTTAATAACATGGCTCTATTACGGTAAAATCTGATTTTGATAACCTAGCTAGAATATTATCATGATTAATTTATCATTAAACTCATCATTTAAATCTGTGATCTTTTATATTAGTCTTATTTCATATATAATATATGAATCTATAAATAAGTTTATTCTAAATATAAATTTTTATCTTGCACTTTTAATAAATATGTAAACAAGTAAAGATAAAATTAACTAATTATAAAATTTTTTTTACTAGATTAAACTTTGAATAAATAAATTTGTCACGTAATTTATGAATTATACCATGTTTACTTAAAGAAAATTTGGGAGTAACCAGGTCTAATTTCATATTTATTAAAAATAAATATAATACAATAAGTTTAAGCAAGCGGAAATTGTTTTTTAAAAATTGATCTGCCAATTTAACCAACTCATTTGTCAAAATTTGCTCTAGATTATTTGCTTAGATAATAGATATTATCTAATAAACATATTGGACATACAGTAGTCTTATATAATACGAAACTAATCTATTATAGTCTTTAAAAGAACACCATTTTTATGATTGACATAAATACCATATGTGTCCAAACGGTGCGGAACAGCCCTTCCCTTTTCGTCAGACAATTACTCTCTAATTAAAGTAGGAGTGAACGGAATAAATTTTGTAAACTATGGTAACTTAAATTACCTTTTAAAAATTAACTAAATTGGTATTGTAATTTTTTTTAAATTTAAATTTAGCCTACTCCTAATTACTCATCTTGGTCACAATGGCTCATAAGAAAAGGTCATTTTTTAATTGGCTTTCTTAATGAATGTAATTTATTTTTATTAAATAATATAAAATAGCAAGGTAATATTAAGGTAATAGTAAGGTTAAATAGTTTTGTTTGTTTTGTATCACTTATGAAATGAAAATTATGCTTAACTTTAGTATCACTTTTAATGGCAATAATTGTTTACTTTTCTTAATTAGTAAACAATTTATTTTAATTAACTTAATAAAAGAATTATATAAATAGTCAAGGATGCTTATGAATAGGATGGGCAAGGGTATTTTCATTAATTAAAATGTCAAATCAATATTAAGTGTTAAATTAATCAAGATCAATTGTATTTGAATAAGTTTTCTAATATTTTATTTGTTGTTATAATTTATGTTTTAATAAAAATAATCTAGCTTATATTAAAAATATGAGCAGCTTGCTCAGTTCCCAAGATTATAAACTAGAGTATATTTAAGAGTGAACTTAATTACTCCTATTATAATAAACTCTATTTGTATGAAAATATTTGTTTAGTATTTATATAAAACAAATATTTTTACTTTTTTTGTGTTGAGAACAGAATATAATTCATATTCCTTTCAATACTTAATTAATTTGTGTAACAAATGATACACTAATTTCAATGATAATAGTTTTCATTAAAGTTTTGTTTCATAATTAGATTTGAATGGCTTTTCATGAGAAAAATATTTACTAATATTTTTAAGCATTCTTTTTAAAACATTATCAAGATAATTTATTCAATTATTCTCCCATAACTCACCTTGTTCATTCAATTTTTATAAGCTAATTATATATACACTATTTGTTGATTTCATTTGATTCTAACCTCATTTCAATAGCAAAAAATATGTGTGAAATCTATTTTTACTTGATCACAATCTGAATATCTTTGATAATTACTAGTTTAATGTGAAAATTAACTTGATGCTTTTTTATTTATTGACAACTTTTTATATAATCCGTGAAAGTTTTATATAAAAAAATGTTGAATTTATTTTATATATTTATTGAATTAAACTCAAAATGAATTTAATAATAGGTTTCTATTCTTTTAAAAATTTATATATAAATGAAAAATCATATCTTTATTACAATTTTTTATGATTTTTGTATTAAAAGATTTCTTTTTTATAGAGAAATACTGTTATATAATATAATAAAAATATATTTTTATAATTTTTTTCTTATTTAATGTTTGTTTGAATGGGTTTTTCGTAACAAATACTCTAATCGTTAGTCGAAAGACATTTATTAGTTCTACTATAAAGTTGTCGGCTATTATACCATTCAATAGACTAAATAATTAGTCGTTTTAAGTCATCCTCTGTTTGGAAGAGATATTATTTTTCACTTCAAAATTCAGAGACAAAACACAATTCATTGATTTCTAATGGCTTTCGAGTCAATGAAATACTAGTTTTTTGACGATTAGCACAAAAATTGACATTTTATGAGACACTCCAATAAATATCAGTTTAGGGTTAACTATGAAATAGTTTTTTAATCCATTAAGAGAGGAGAGAGAGAGAGAGAGAGAGAGAGAGAGAGAGAGAGAGAGAGAGAGAGTTTTGATTGAAATGAAATTGAAATCAAAACTTTAATAATAAAAGATTTTTATAAAAATTTATTAAATTTTATTTTTCATTTCATTTCATTTCTTAAAAGAGAGAGAAAAAAGAAATTCATTTTCACTGAAAAATTGAGCTTTTGATGTCTGTTAATTGTGACAGGTTAAATAGTTTATTATTTTTATTCTTGCTTGTGTGATAGCTTGTTAGTTTTTTAGCCTCTCAAACCATTTTTCATATCAATCAAAAAAGTTTTAATATAAAAATTTTTCTATTTGGCCTAGGCTAATTGAATTTCAAAATTCCTTTTCAATAAACACTAATCATTTGACAATTAATTTGCCCCGAAGCAATTTTAATCCACTCAATATTCAATATTATTTATAATCATATTTAAGCCTCGTTTAAATTATAATCTTGGTCCTAAATCTTAAATTCCGTTTCGCATATATTTAATTATTAGATAATAATAAAAACATCAAAATATTTAGTCAAAACACTTACCAATCGATGATTTGATGAAAATTAGAAAACAATAGAATAGAGAGAACTTTGAATTCATTTTAATAGTATTAAAGTCTTTTTATAGTCATTTCAACGAATGAAAACGTTTTTTAATTTTTACGCTTTTTTTGTTGAAAATATTATTTATGAAAAAAATTGATTTTTATGTCAAACGTATTATTAATTTCATCGGAGAAAAAAAAATTGATTTCTTTATTATTTTAACATTTTTTTCAATAAATTCGTTGAATTATTAATGTTTTTCACTCTTCAAAAGATTTGATACTTTAATTTAAACGAAAAATTGAATCAATAAATCAATCAATAATTTTCATCAAAAAAACCGATAAAAAAGTTTAAAACATTTTCCATGAATTTTACACAAATTTTAGACATTTTTAACGAAAGAGTTTTCACTGAAAATTCGTTGAAATTTTATTTTAAAGAAAATATTCCACAAAAAAAAACTTCTTTACACAAATATTTTTTTACTTTAAAGCTGGTGACACTGATAAAATATCCTGATAAATTTTCAACGGCCTGTTCACATGTCAAATATTCACAGTAAAATGAGCATGATTATTAAAAAATATCAAATTTATCAAAAGTAATATATTTTTTTATATTAAATACTATAAATCATAAAATATAGTAATTGAGGCACATCTCAGAGACAGACAATTGTCATATAATTATTTACTGTTTAAACTGAGAGCACATAAATTTAGTAATTGAATGGTAAGGCCTATCAACAACACTGAACTAGAGGTAGGAGAGCACAAGTGTATGTACTGTCTTTGAGAGCACATGCCTTCTGTCTCTCTTTCTCTCAACATATGAATTGAGATCAAAGTGAAAACGAAAGAAAAACTTGTCTTTCGCTCAAAATCTGAGGAAAAAGCAATTGATTCCCACTTTGAAACTGGTTTTCATGCGTTTAACAGCTGCTAATGTATTGGTAATACTAACGCCATAGAGTCTGGAAATATATCTTTACAATTGCCTTGCTCATTCTATGAATAAAAGTTTTATTTTGATAACATCTTTATTTAACTTGATAAATTTGTCTGAGTGTGAGTCGGGCAAGTTTATAATCTTTCTCTCTTTGTAAGTGCTTGGTAATTAATTTATTACTCAGACAGACAGACACTCACTTTCGGCGCTTTTAATGATTTTATAGTAAATCTCGTATTTTCTCTTAAATATCGAATAAGATTACGATTCACTTCATTTTTCGACTGTTTTTACTCATTTTAATTAAAACCTATGAGTGAAGCGATGGTCACTTTTAGGTAATCCCTAATGGATTAGTATTAGAGAACAGAATTTCCTCAAACAGTACTGAAATTTGGCGCTCAGACACCCAAAAGCCATAAATGTTTACAATTTTTATTAATTGTCGTGAGCAGAGTCCCGGCACAGTTACTAATTATTAAATTGAAGGCACTCTAAAAGCCTGGCTCAAAATATACAGAGCCATTAACGTGGATCATTAACATACAGGGTAATTTACTAGTATATGCAAGGTGGCCTAATTTAATATTAAAGTATTCTTAGAAAAAAAGGAAAATTTTTGAGCACAGAATGAAATATTGAATTCCCTGAGAATTAAGTTAATTAAATTAGAGTTGTGTAATGTTATTAGAGATATTTTATTAAGATTATTTACTAACTTATATTAGGTTAGCTTGCTCACCTATTTTATCATGAATAAACAATCGGACGATTAATTCAAAGAATCATTAAAAAATAATTATCTAGAATAATTTAATGTTTAAATATTTGCTAGAATAGATGTGCAAATTATCAGTGAAAATGATACTCAACTCCAGAGGACAGACATCCTGTGAATGACCTGAAAAAATAATTATACGAATATTTTACAAATAATTTAAAGAAAATAAAAAAGACTTTAAATTCAAATGAGAGTAAAATTAAAATGAATTGAAAAGTGCAATAAATGTGCAAGCTCATCAATATTATTACAACATAAAATTGAAATTCTATGAATGTGTCGATGGTATGTTTATCAGTGAAATTGATCTAGGTAATCCATGAAGAATTTATAGAGTCTTTGATCTCTTCAATACATTTAAATGCTTTTTCAGAGAATCAGTGATGGATTTCATGTGAAAACTATCCTCCAGTGACACAGATTGTTGTGCCTGTGCTCGAGTATGTGCATTGGCAATATTACTCCAGGGTAAATTGTGATGAAAAAATTGTTTTGATCGAAAGTTAATACAACTCACCTTTTAGGGTATATTTCTTATGGTACTTATCATAAGGTTATCACGAAATAAGTTTAAGTAAAATACTTTCATTAAAATCTAAATAATAGTTTGAGAGGAGAGAGGGAGAGAGAGAGAGAGAGAGAGAGAGAGAGAGAGAGAGAGAGAGAGAGAGAGAGATGACTAGTGATTAAATTGGAGATTATTTTAGGAGTATTTTAGGACAGAATTAAAATATTTATTTTCTTGAAAAAAGTGTTGGAATATTAAACGTTTAAATTAATCCCACTTATAGTCCGCCCACGAGTTGTGTCGAACTAAGTTTAATAATTCGGCTATAAAACTAATTTATCTTGATTAATATTAGCTTTAATTAACATGTATACATATATTAAAACAATGGACTGGATGTTTATTTTTAATTTCAATGCGGAACTAATATTTTTTAATCACCATGTCAAATTCATTAATATTGTTCTCGCCTATTAGGGATTTGTCTATTAGAAATAATATATATCCTAGATTAGTCTATTTTATAATAAGTATAGCTGGATCAAATATATTTTAATTATATGTAAAATTATTAAGATTAGATACAGAAAAACATTGAGAAAAAAGTGAACTTGCACCAAAACTCACTAATTGAAAAGTCATGTTTACTTAAAGAATACTCCCATCTATAAAATGACATTGCTCTAAAATGGAACATTAAAGTTTACCTTTTTTGATAATTGGAAAAAATTAGCAAGTTTGAAAAACCGATAAAATATTTCCTATTAAAATAAAATTTAGCTAGAATAAATTTTAAAATGATTAAACTTATTAAATCAAAGAGAAATTATTGTGGAATTATTCAAATATCATGATTATATTTATTTGAATTTTATTAGCTTGCAAATTTATTAAATTACAAATGATAAACACAATTCTTACGTGAACTAGCTCATTAATTAATTGACATAATAAAATAATACATCAAAGATAATCTGCTTATAAATGCATAGAAAACACATTCTCCTTACATATTATCGTGGTAATTTTATTGAAAACTATAAATTAATCTAGATTATATAATGAAATTCTAATCAATTTGAAATTTATTGGATTTTTTGGTTAATTTGGGGTAAATTTCTCGAAAACTTTCAAATAATTTCAAAGAATTTGAAAATAATTGACTCAATTGATTATATTTTTCATGAATTTAACCTTGCTCATTAATATATGAATTAATTAACTATATATTAATCAAATATCACACAATTTGTGACTAGATAATTGGAAATTCCAGCAACATTTTGTTTCATTGAAAAACTAATAATAATAATATCTTTAGAATAATCAATCATAAAAAGTGATAGAAAATTGTTTTTACTCATTTTTCTCGCAAATTGAATGTTCTTTTTAACAATAAAAAGACCTTTTTCTTATTGAAAATTCGAATTTTTGTTTTACATAATTAAATATTCATATATTTTAGAAAAATTCAATTATTTTCAAAAATCGATTCCGAAAAATGAAAATCAAATGAAATACAATTTTTTTGGAATAATTTTTATTTTTTTAATAAAATTTTAATAATAATAATAATTAAAAAAAAAGTTTACTTCCAATTCCTGGGTTTATGTAAATTAAATGCAAGTTTATTACTAAATAATAAATATTCTAATCAATTTGTTATGGAATCACCAAGGGCAACTCAAAAAAAAAATTCTAAATTAAATTTTATAAGTAAAAATTATATTCAAGGTAAAATTCTTTATGCAAGTTCTATTAATAAATTTATAAAAAAATTCATTAAAATAACCTTGCTAATATAAAATTTTCCTAGGTTATTTATAAATTTTGTCTTTTATATAAATAAAAATTAATAATAACTAATAAAGAACTAAATGAACTAGAACAATTTAATCAAGCAATCTTATAGATAAAGTTCTAGATTATCTATTAGATGATATTAGAGCTATCTTGGTGATTTATATGAGTTAAGTAATTCTTGTCATTAAATGAAAAGCAAAGAATAAATTACACGTAATTTATAAGAAAAGGCTTTTAATGGTTTTGAAGATCTTTCACCAAATCTTATATCGTTGTAGTTATGGGTCTTATAAATCATTGTTTATCACAAAAATTATCTTTCAATATAATAATAACAAGAGTGAAATTATGATCGTGGTTAAATTAAAACGATTATTTTATTTCTCTTGTTTTATATGATATTATTTTTCTTATGATTAGTTAATTGAGAAAAATGATTGAAAACCGCATTTAATGTAAACAACGCGGAAGTTATGGCCAAGATTATTGTGATATACTCAAGTAATTATCTAGGTAAAATAATTTTCAAAATTTTTTTGAATTTATCTCATGGTCAGTTATAAACTTGGTCAGTATATAAAGTAATTAAAAATAAATATTTCACCTTTTATGGTTAAATGAAAAGCCCTAGGTTAGAATATACTCTTTTAGAATTAATTAATTCTAATGAGTATTATTATGTTTTGAAACCATCTAAATCATTTTTATGATTGATTACCAAGGTATATTTTTTTCCTTATAAAAGTTTATCAATTATATCTAATTAGATTTATTTTTTAAAAAAATAATTAGGTAAAATTATAAATGATAATTTATAGAATCTAGATCATTAATCAAATAATAATTTTTTTATCTATTTTAATTAAAAATACTATTCTACCTTGGTATTACTAACTTTCGCTTATCAAAAGTTCAATTAATTTTTAATATCGATTCAATACAAGAATAATATGTTTACTTAATTTTAATTGAATTCTTAATCAACAAAATGTACATGATTAGATTTGTAATTAAGTTTAACCGATTAGAATTTAAATCAAAAAACAATTATCAATAAAATTCCCTTTTTATTTAAATATGCACCGTATGGTAAAATAGTATATTAATCATCTTCATTATTATCAATCAAATTTTACTTTTTATAATAACAACCATGGTAGGATTTACACTTTTTCATATTTTGTAAAAAATCAATCATGATAATTTGTAAAACGTTACTTAAAATGATAAATTTGGTTTAAAAATGGTAATTTTACTTGTTAATTGTGTTGTAAACTTGATTAATTTAGAAACCTATTGAATAAGAAAAGATTAAAAAAATTACATAAAAATGAATTTCAAATTCAATATTATAAAATATATTTTAATATAATTCATAATTGATTGCATGATAAACGAATTTTGGCTCTCAATTGAAGTCTACATCAAATGTTTTATTATATTTAATAATATATTAATATTTTCTTTAATAATAAAATAAAAATTTCAAAATTAAAGCCAAAAAAGTGTTTAAAAATTCGTCATTTATTTTAAAATTTCCTTTAAAGCAATAAATAAGAATTAAACTCAAGAAAAGGCTAATTATTATTTTGATTTTGAATCTTGTTTTACCATTACCAAGGTCACTAGATTAAGTTAAACTATTGTAGCTGGCTTAATTTTAAAACATTAATTAAATCGAATTCTTCCAAGCTAACAAATAAATAAAACATATTTTTATAAATATTAATAAAGAAATAAATTCCAGATTATCTATGATAGCGCATATTTCGTAAGCACCTTGCTCATATCAATTAATCAAAAGTAAAATTCTAATTTTGCATATTTTCCTTCATTCACAACACGTTTTATATATTAAAATGTATTCAATTAAAAGTGAACAGACATTCAAATGAATGTTCAAAGAATCAGATAATAATCAATTGATTCTCATCAGAGCTAATCTGTATTTCACTCACCGGTTGTGTACTCATTCTATGAATAAAGGGGTCACCAACGGTGACCATAAATTACATTTATCGTATCTTACCAAGGTTATGTTAGAAAAAGTATTTTCCAATTTTATAGAATCATTACTTTAAATAAGTTTGTCTTTTTAAGTATCAAATTTATATTTTTATGACTTTTGTTGAATTACCAAGTTAACATTTTATGTAGAACCCTATCTTGGCTATGGTTTAATGAATACTCTTAGAATTTTTATGGATTTTTCTCTCAATTGAAAGAAAATGAAAATTTAAAAAAATGAAAAATATTTTTAATTGAGTAAAATATTTAACTTTTTTCCCAAGAGCTCTGAAATGTTAATGGAGCAAGATTAAAACTGATTATAAACAAATTTATAAGGGTCATTTAAGGATTGATGAAATTTTCTTAATAAGCATATTAAGAGATAAGCTTGGTTAAATTAATAAAAATAAGTGATAATGACACTTTTTTCTTTTGTGTCGTTAATCACGGGATAATTCTTTTTAAAATGAGCTATTTACTTTTTCAACTGTGAAAACTTGCAGGATAATTAATAGAAATATTAAAATAAGATTATAATTCTATTAAATGATCTTGATTGATTTATGTAGCTTTTGATTATTCATAATTGCTTGGTAATTTATTCACCTATTTATCAAAAAAGTATAAAGTTTGATAAGTTATGTCAAAAGTTTGACAAATGAGCTAGATTACAATTTTTCTATTCTCACTTATTCTTAGAGAACATCATTAGTTATGCAGAGTTTTTATCCACAAATGAGCTCTTCATAATTCCTTTGAATTTTAACTAGCAACAATTAATATAAGTCGCGAGAGAGAGAGAGAGAGAGAGAGAGAGAGAGAGAGAGAGAGAGAGAGAGAATATGTTAAAGGATTAAGTTTAAATACGACTGAATAACACCCCGGGAAATGAAATCTAGACTAAATTTAGATAAAATTTAATATATGAAAAACTTAAAATTACCAAAAAGTATTATGTGCAATTTGATAAGTAACCACTGTAGTAACTATCATTTAATTTTGACTAAAATTGGTTAAAAGAGTTTGTTGTAATATAATCAAATCATGAGCTTACTCTTAAGAGGGTCGTGACAATTCGCTAAAATTTTGAATATCAAGTTTTGCTTTTCGCTATATATTAATAATTTAACCGAATTTATTTATCTGAATACCACTAATAAAGCCAATAATAGTTATTCGAAATCAAAAATAATTAAATATAAGGCCGGCAATGGACATCGTGTTAGAAAAATTTACAAAAAATCAGATAATAAATTTACCTAATTAAATACTTTTCGGACCAACCTTGCATACACCGGGATCATGTGATATTAAAAGTTTGTTCTATGGCAAACTTTCAAATATTTATTATTCCATCTTAAAATATTATATAATGGGTAAAAAGTAACATTATTAGTTGAGAAATGTTATTTTTTACAGACAGGGATAAATATAGTAAATAAATATCTATCGATTTGGACACAAAAAATTTCCCGCAGTTACGGCCAATTAATTGTTTTTTAAATTTTTTTTATCAATACTTGTTTAATATGAATTGTAAAGTTGGAAAATTAAAAATGATTTATAAAACTTCAAATTATATTTAAAAAGAATGGTTCCGAATTTTGTCACAGCTTTAATTGAGACTGTCTGTAAAAACTTGTAAAAAAGTGGTCAAATAGGGCAAATAGCAATCTCTTTACTATATGATATTATTTGATATATAATGTATTATTGAAAAATTAATAACTTTTACAATTTAATTAATTAAATTAAAAAATATTTAGATTTATCACTTGTCTAGATTTCATTTCCCAGGGTGTTATTATGCAGTCACTAAAATTTTTTATTCTGTGCTGATTCTAAAAAGGAAAGTAGTCGTAAATGTCTGGCAGAGGTCACTCTTATCTTTGTTTGGACTACTGTAGTAACAATAATTAAACAATAATAACTATTGTAACAATAAGAAAAGTAGTTATTGTGTGTCCGACTTAAGGTTGGAGGGGATGTAGAATAGAGTAGGGATCGAATCCATTATTTACTTCCTCCAATTGGTTAACAGTTGGTTTCACCCCTTCTTTATACTGCATCCCCTCTAACCTAAAATCGGACAAACAATAACTATACTTTTTAACTCAAATAAATAGTTTTCATTAAAAGGTTTTAAATATTAAATGATTTGAGACTTAATTAAAGTTCTTATTAATAGTTAATATTTTTCAAAATTATATACAATGAAATCAACTTGCTCATCATTTTAATAATTCCAGTAAAATAGTACTTGCTAAATTTGAATTGAATAACAATTGTGAAATTAGAAAATATTTCCTTTATTATGTAATTTGTATTTACAATAATATTGTATATATATACTTATCAAAGATAACCAACAGATTAAAGATATAAAATGACCTTG
>JAQFZM010002469.1:0-13589 GCA_034695785.1 Galumna obvia | reverse complement strand
CCTCTCTCCCTCTCTCTCTCCCTCTCCCCTCAATTGTAGTTTATTTATTCAAGTTTTATGAAATGTCAGTTACTTGAAGTGATCATTCAGTCAATTGATTTTTAGAAAGGGATGCGTTTAACTCATCAGTTGTATAGAAATGATGCACCAAATAGACAGGTTTGAGACCACATGTGAACAGTGGTCGCAATCCTTCAAATCCTATTATTTCGATTCATTGCTTTTCTCAAATCGAGTCTATTATTCAACGCCTTTATTGTAGTCAAGTATTGCTTCGATTATTGTTTGTCTCTTCAAAAATTTATTCTGTCCTCAAATCAGAAAAACCTGATACAGAGATGTCCAGAATATAGTCAAAAGAGTCACTATTTATATATATTAGAAATATTTATATAAAAAAGTTTTCTAATCATTACTATTATTAATATAAATATAAATAAAAAAGTGAATCAATTTTAATAAAGTGAAGTGAAGAGAGTCTCCACTATTAATGGATGACTTAAACCAAGTCTTTAATGGAGGCCTCAATGAGTCCAAAAGGAAAAATTAGAATTTATGAGAAGTGTATTACTTCAGATGAGTGAGCAATAAACTCATCGATTTCATATAAATGGCCTTAACTTTAACGAATCGGATTCACTATATTTTCGTAGGAATTTTGTCAAACAATATATAAAAGAATGTATCATGGTGAATTGGTGAATTGGTGAATTTGCCCTTTTTAATGCCAAATCATTTCAAATAAATCTTATAGTTTAGAACATTTGTGAATCATATTTTTGTAAGAAAGTACATGTATTTTAAAAATGATTTAGATGCTTGCTCATTTTTTATATCGATAAATGACGCAAAAGATGTGATAAAAGAGTCATTTTATTTGTAAAACCTTTGAATAGAAGATTATTACACTTTTTTTTGTTAAACTTTTCAAAACATTTATTCTATAAATAGTTAACAAAAAAAAATTAAATTTTTCGAAATATTTTGTAAACATTTGATTCTCAGGAATTTTAACATTTAATTATAAACATTTATGTTAACATGCAATCAATGGTTAATTTTAATTATAATTTGAAAATGTCAACTGGAACAATTTATTTAGTAATTAGAATCTAAAAATTTGTAACATAATGATTTATTTATTAAATTTGATTATTTAGTAAATATTAATAAAATTAAAAAGTTAAACAGTATAATAAAGTTATCAAGTAATGTTAAATGTTATAATAAAATTTGGAAAATGTATGAACTAATGTTGCTAGATCAAATAGATAACTGTGGAGTTGAATATTGAAAAAATTGTACTTGTTAAATTTAAGTTCAATAGAAATATTTATTTGAAATATAAAAATTGTTTAAATATTGGAATTTTATAAATGATTACTTGATTTGATTCAAACATTATATCGATTTGAAAGTGATCTAGCAACACTAGATAGAACACATTAAGCAAAGTTTTGTTTGCAACGATCAGGTTTTATGTCTAAAAGTTGCTGTTTTACACCTGACCTGAGTAGGCGACGGACTAATTAGTCCGGATCTCTTCAATTGAAGCCATTTCTTGTATTCTTCAATAGAGACGACTTTGCAATCGTTGGAAATGGAAACGACTGGAAGTGAAAATTCTTCGACAATAAATTTCTTCTTATCAACGATTGTATTGAAAGCGGATATACTTTCGATTCTACCATCAGATAAACCACATGTAAGTCCAGAATCTCTGTATTTAGTTTTGATGTCAACGCTTTGTTTCTGTATATCTGAATAATACTCTAATTGCGCGGAACGTCTAATGAAAGAACTGCTCGAACCCATCACTTCACTAATTATAGCAATTCTCCAAACTTTTCGATTAGTTATTTGATTGACTTCTAATTGAATTACTAATTAGTAATTAAATAGAATTAAAGATAATTGAAAGTATAATAAACTTTTCAGAAGTAAAACAATTGAACACAATTTAAAGACAGAAATTATTAAAAGTTGTGGTAATAAACGATTATTAGAAGTGTTGCCAATAGTGACACAAATATATAAGTCTCTTGAAATGTCTTTTCCGCATAAACTAATTCAGGTGTCATTTACCTCAACTTTTCTGTTTTGTCGCCTTTAATACTTAGACAACAAAATAATCCATATTTTGTGTTATACTTTCTCTCCATTTATTGATTGGTAAAAACAAAACCTAAAATTTATTTTTATATACATTAAAATATATTTCTTCACCTCTTCTTCTAAACCCATTGAATATATTCAGGATATTTAAGTAAAAGAGAATTCTCTTTAAAACTGTTCTTAAATATATTTTCATCGATTTTTTGTTCTTCTTTTTTGCTTTTAGTTTCGTTTAATTATTTTCTTAAAAAAAAGTTTCGCATTTTTTCAAAGTTAGTATTGATTTAGTGCTGTGTCTGTGATTTTTCATAATGACTAATGTTTTTCAATTAATTAAACAAAATGAATGATTCATTAAAACAAACAGAGCTTTTAGAGAATTAGCACAGAATTATTTGATTCCCGGAGCCATGAATTTTGATTTTTATATGAAATAATTGCCTTTAATTTTGTTTTTATTTAATTGAATTGTTTTTTGATTAAAATAATGCCATAAATTAAAGTGAAATTAATTGTTGTAAATGTGTTTTAATGGATAATTGAGAGGAATAGCATTTATTGTCAACTTTTGTAATAAAAAGAGATAAAGACTAAACAAGACTAACAATCATCTGATGAATGGATAGGAGATCAGACGTGAAGAGGTGGCACTCAAATAACATAATAATAGGCTATTCATCAGAAAAGTGTCTGTTTTTTCATTGAGATTTGATTAGACATTATTTGATTCGATGAAGAATATTATAAAAGACTCTTTTAATTGAATTCCTTCCCTCTCCTTATCTTTTATTGAAAGCATAACTTTTTCATCCGATTATGTATTCTATGAATACAAATGTCAATCAAAAGTTATATTTAGAAAAAGTGATGAGAAGTCAAATATATAACTTTGAGGTAAAACACTTAGAGTTTATACTGAGATATGGCTTAACAATAGACTCTACAAAAGTGAGAGTATCTCAAACTAATACCAAACTTTTCTCAAAATTTTCCCGAAGAGAGCAAAAGAGGCCCATATTATCAAAGAAGAGACACATATTGATTATGGGGGCGCACATCGCACTGTCCCATCTCTTGATTAATTCGGCAATAAATAATGCAATACATCAGTCATATCACATCCCTTCCCACGGGAGGCCTATTTTGCTCTAAACTCAATGAATATCTTTCATTTTATGCAGTTTTTTTGGTATATTTTATGAATAATTTTCTGAAATTTTGAAATTTTTTTTTATTAACGAATGTTTTTAATAAAATAATTAGTAATTAATAATTAATAACATATTAATGAAATAATGTTGATTGAAGTTGTTCATGCAACTTTAGATTATGCTAAATTATGCCAAGATAACATTAATTTAACTCAATTATATCAATTTTCTATAAATAAATTTGTATTTAATATTTTATATTTTAGATAATTAATACGTTTAAAAAAATTTAAATTAAGAAAATTTTGCAAGGATATTTAATGGAAATTTTCTTTAAAATTACTAATGCTTTACATTAGATCTTGGTAAGAATTAAATATTAAAACAATTTTTGAAAGAAAATTTGTATTTAATAGCTTTTGAACATAAGTTTATCATAAATTTCAAATCAAAGGCTAAACTCTTTTGTGATAAAATACTAACATTTATTGAACGATAGGTAATGAACCAAAATTAGCTCTTTTTTGACTTTCATAACACTTTTCCTTTCACTCTTGTTATATGACTACTTTAAGTCACGCCATTAATTCTTCCATACAATTAATTCTCTCTCTCTCTCTCTCTCTCTCTCTCTCTCTCTCTCTCTCTCTCACCACTACACCCAAAAGCTTATAATTAGTTAAATATTGCACTAAGAGTTGAATTCTTTCATAAATTAACTTCAATTAACAAAATTATAGTTATATTTTGTTTATATTATTTGAATAATTTTTGCAAAAATTAGAGAAAAAGATTAAGAAGTTTGTGATCTTATTATTAAGTAATTACTTGAAAACAACAAAATTGTTTGTTGTATAAATAAATTGGTGTTGTATTACCTTTTAATGATAATTTGCCAACACTTCAAAGTTGCCCTTTTTTTTATATCGTAAGCATTTTTTTTTTCTTTCCGTTCAATTCATACATTATTTTAATGACGATTGCATTGTGTGTCGGCTCACAAAACATTATTTAAATACTTTATACTTAAGAAAAAAGTCTTAGAATAATACAGATTTAGGTTTGCGACACATTTATCCAAGATAAATTACAGCTTATTTGGAATAGCATTTTTGCTGTTCTTATAACTGTATATATTTGTTGTCCTCAATATTGTGGACCTAAAAATTGATTGAATGGAATCTTCGATTATCTTCTATTTAAATGAAGTAAAAGAAATGGTTGTCTTAAGGCGGACACGAATTTTGCCCAAACATTGCATTTATTTTATATATTTTTTGTGAGTCTTTAATATTAAGTCATTTTTCAAGTTTAATAATATTGAATTATTTATACTAAATGTGACACAAAACTTAAGTTAACTTTCAAACCAGTGGTTGGCAACCATTGCTGTCCACTCCTATCAAATCTTTTGAAATATTTTAATCAAAAGAAAATCTTTTAAATAAAATTTGAATTTTAGACAATTATTTTATTGTCGTTTTCTTTAAATTTGATAAATAATTAAGGCTTTGAATGACAGTCATATAATTGTAGTCTTTATTCGCAATAATTTACTGAAAGAGAGAAAGAATTCCCCCAAAAGTCGTTTTGGATATCTTTGTTATTCTCTAAGATTTGTTGTTTTTGTGTTAAAAAATGTTTTATTTTGAGTTCACACAACTTTACTCTCAATTTAATCTATTTATGAAAGTTTGCATACATTCATGAGTTATAAATTTTAAATGAAAGACATTTTTTGCTATACATTACTTCAAAATCTCTACTTTTTATGAAGTCATACCACAATTCAAAGGTATTGGAGGTAAATGTAAGTTTCTTTTTTATAATTTTGTTGCTAGCCAATATAGCATTTTTTCTGATGAATTTATTTAATTAAAATGTCTAAAAATTCTACAAGAAGCTAATTTGAAGTTTTTCTTAAAACTCAACAAGATAAATGCAAATAAGTTGGTTATTATGGCATTTTATTGATTAAAATTTTTGTTTTTATTTGTAATAAAATAAGTTTTAGATAAAAAACAATTCTTTAATATAAAATCAGAGTTTAATATGAAGTCTGAAACAAAAATAGATTCGTTTCGAAAGAAATATTTGTTTTCACAAAAAAATTTGTGCGAAAAACTGTTTCAGAATTAATTAATGAACGGAAAGAATGAAATACTATCCGTTTGGCTGTAATTCAAATAAATTCCTTGAATTTTATTCAACTTATTATTTTTTTAAGTGAACATTTAAACTTGCAAGTATTTAGAATTTTAAAAATGAGACACATAAATTCAAGAGTATTAAGTGAACTAGGTAATAACCCGTCTCATTTAACTAAACTGTTTTTGCTTTAATGTTAAGAAAATATATACATAACTCTATGTTTAGGTACTTTACATTCAGTAAATCGAGTAAAAAGGAAACAGATTTGCTTTGATTCAAGTTTTCCTCAATTAGTTTTCTCTACAAAAAGGATCCGACTTTTTCCTATATAACAACTCTTTTTTTGTATCAAATGTTAGGAATTAGTGTTTTGAGTCAATTATTTAAATAATGTATGAAATTATTGGTTCACTTTGCGATGCATTACAACAGACGGCAAATAAGGATAGAATTGAAATAATGAGACCACAGATTGTTTTAATGGAGAGTCCATTCAATACCATATAAACTATAATAAGTTATGGTCTTAAGGGGAATCCACGAGTTTATCCATCAAATGCTGACTTAAAAGTATATGAGAAGTGATACCATTTGTCTGTTTGTTATAAATGATATGACAGTGAAAGGCATCCGTTGGCTGTACTTTTAGTGATAGCATCGCATTCGGGTCTCTCCCTATATGTTGGAAAACTGGAATTTCATACCGACTGACACATAGAAACAGACGGACACATAGAGTAATGCACAAACACAGCATAGAATATAATGCACACCATATATACTATTGTGAACACCGGTTGGGTTTATGTTAAAATCAATAGATCGGCGGTGGAGTACCTCAACCTCAGAAAGTTAGCTAAAAGCTATTTAGCACAAAAGCGCATATTCTCTCCACACGTAAAGAGAAAGCGAGTCTAAACCTAAAGGCACTGACTATACCTTTCGTTCAGATTGTGTTCCGCACTCTTAAGAGCTGTCGATATATTTGTCGTCTGTTTTATATATGAAAATCGTTTTCAAATTAAAGTTAAAATCAAAAGAAAAAAAAATTCTTGACTTCACTCAAGAAAATTGAACTGAGAGTCAACTGAATTACGTTTTATCTTTTTTTGTGTTCAAAACTAAAGTTTGTTCTGAAAAACATTTAACATAAGTTTTCATCAAATTTTAGAGAATTCTCTGATTTTAAATAAATAAATAAAATTCATTTCATCGCAAAATTCTTGTGACTCTTCTGTGAACTTAAGATTTGCTAACATTTTATTCGTTTTGTAAATTTCATTTGACTTCAGGTTAGGTCTGAAGTAAATATCGGTTTTGATTAGAGTTGAGTCGTTGAGCTCTTCATTCATCGACACACGAGAATCGTTTCACTGAATTTATATATATTTTTCTGGTGTTATTTCCATTTGAATTGCAAATTAGAAACAGTGCCGTAACTAATGCTCCTCTTCAGTGGCTTTTCTTCTTCTTCATCTTCGTATACATTTTGAGATCAACTCTTCCTTTAGTTGTTTTTCTCTTCTCTGAAATGAGATGAAAGAAAAGATTTGTGTGTTTGTCGTCACTGTCATTGGGAACAGACCTTTGATTTGATCTGAAAATCATTGAATTTTCTTCAAAATATATTTATAAAAAATTGAGTTTCGTGTCGACCAAAAGACTCAAAACGAGATAAGAACTAAACTTTTATATAAACATTATTTAAGTTCAAAGAAAAGTTTCCATCGAAGAGAAGATACGCCGACAGAAACAACTCATTTGTTTTGTTGTTTACTGACTCAAGACTTAAGTCAATATAATTGTATAGAAATGGGCACTCATTTAATGGATATTTGCCAAAAACTATTCATTTTAACATTACTTAATAGTTTCGATTTGAAAAGTAAGTCAAACCATATTTCTTATATGAAAACAAACTTTTCATGAGTTAAAGGGAAGTCAAGTTTATTCATCAAAATTTAGTCGTTGTCTAAAAGAATGATTTTTTACTTAAGTTTGTTTTGTCATCTTTTCTGTTAAGAATCCTATCGAGAAAATGTAGAACAGGACAGACCTGTCGTCAGTATTGGCTTTTATTATTTATTATCGAAAACATCAATAAAAGTGATTTAAAGGTTTAGTCATTCAAAGAGAGTAAAAGAGAGCAAAAAGTGAGCAAAAAAGAGGGAAAAAGAGAGTAAAAGAGAGTAATGAACAAAATCTAATATCATTGAAAGGTTTCTTCAGTTACTAAAAAGTCAGTAATTTTTTGTAGTAATTTATGAAAAACTGGAAACGAAAACAAAATTTGCATTCATTTCGATTGAGTGCAGAATATTTTTATTTAAATTTTAATTTTTGAGTCCAAAACTTCAATTTGAAGCCATTATTAGAAGACATATTTCAATGAAAGTAATTCTTGAATTTCGATGAGACTTCTCTTCACTCAGTTATCAGAAATATTCGCACAAATTTTGAGTGAATCTTCTCTTAAGCCGACAATTGAATCATTGAAACGGTATTTATTACACGAAACCAGACATTAGGGCAACAAAAAATTGTACAAAAGAAGGCTTTTAACGGCTCGTAAATTACAGTTTATTTCGAGAACTCGCGATCTGAAGAGCAAAGAATTGTCTAATTTATAGAGTATAACAGTTTGTTGTCACTCCAAACATACTATGATTTTTAAAGCTTACAATCGATACAACGGATTATAGCTCTATACCTGACCCCTTCCCTATGATATTATGAACAAATCATTATTTGTGGAATGAGCAAGCACCTTTTTATTACCAAACATATTCCCTGTGTGCGTCACTGGTTTTTTGTAGAAACTCATAAAAATAAATTCCACTTTTAGTTGAATGCAATAAATATGTCTTATATTCGGTTTAATGAATTTCAAATGTGTTTTAGCACTGATTGCAGTCAAAAAAATTTCAATCGAAAATCGTTACAAAATTTGTCGCTTAAATGTAATCCAATTCTCGAAATGAAAACTTCTTTCATTTGGTCCCTATTTATAAAAATGTGTTTTCTTTTGCATAAGTAAATCGATTTCGCTTTACTTCCGTTCAATTTACGGGTCATTTGATATTTCCATTCAATTAAGAATATTTAAAATAATTACTTTTCCTTTATATATATCTTCGATTAAAATACCTTTTGTTTCACTTAATATCAATAAATTGAATCGATTTCTCTCATATTTGAGCCATTATTTTGAATAAGACTTTTGAATTTTAATGTCGAATAAATCATTTTTAGCCATAGATTTAGTTATGGGTTGAGTGAAATACATTAAATCTCTTGAAATTTTGAGAATATTATTATTATATTTTGAATGAAAGTATAAGAAATTCGTTCAATAATTCTAAAATCGATGTAAAACTTCAAAACTTTAATCTTATTTTAAAAATATTAAATAAATATTTATTATATTAGACTCCAGTTATTAAAAGTCGGAGTAAACAAAGTCTATATAAATGGTAGGAATCAAATCAATGTGTGACAAATGTGGACATTGATTGTGATGGATGTGATCTATATGTTTATGGGTTGACTTCAATCAAAATATGTACTCAAATTGTTTTCCAATTTTCTAATTCAACTCATTTTAGTTATTGAGTCTAATATTGAATAATGGATTGGATTTTGTGAAAATGATTTAATAGATGAACGACTCATTTACTTGAAATATTAATATTTGTGGATTACCTAGTACATATAATAATGGATGTTTATTAATAAAATATAAGTTAGAATTGAAATATAACGCAAATATCGCACAAATAAAACATTTTATTAACGAATAATTATTTATTAATAAATTACAGACTGATGTTACTAATTGAAGTAATTAATAATACCTTGTTAATTAAATGTCTCAGATCAAAATAAAAGAATAGAAATTTAAAAATGATCTTATCTTGGAATCTATTTTTAATGATTCAGTTGTTCTAAAAGTCATTAAATTTTGTTTTATCGAAATAATTAATTTTGTTTATTCAGTCGTTAATAGAAATAAAAATTTAATCTGAAATTAATATTTATTTTCATGTCTTACTATTTGATCAAGGTGGTAGATCATCATGCAATTTTTTAATTAGAATTTGATTTTTTCAAAATAATTTTATTCAAATATATTCTTATCTCTGATTAAAAGATGTGTTGAAGAGAAGTCTTTTAAAAGTTTAACCTTTGCTTAAAGTTTGAGATTTAAGTAAACGTTAATTAATTATTGATTTGAAATAAATTCATAAGAATTTAATAGTTATCTTATCCGTCAACAAAAAACTAATGTCAAAGCATTCGTTGTTTCTCTAATAATGTGATTAAAGAAAGGAAAAAACGAGTCCTGAATTCGTTATCAGAATTGAGCGAATCATTAGTCATTTGCAGAGACTTAACGAACTAATTAAACAACTTTTATATATAATTACATTTAATGATTACATTATATTTCAACTGCTCTTTCAGTTCATTATTAGATTCTCTTAATTCGAGAGATTTTTTTCTAATGGCTGTGAATTCCTTCGGAAAGTGGGCTCTAAAACTATTTATCATTGAATGGCGTTTTGTATAATAGTTTATAAGTAATAGTTTTATAAGTGATATAAAAGTGATATAATTATTCATAATATAAATATTTTCAACATTTATAACAATTTTCGGTCATTTAATAGAGAGAACAATGAAAAGTAATGAGAAGTAATGAAAAGTAATGAGAAGTAATGAGACCACAAACAAGGATTTAATAAATTTGTCAAAAAAATGTTACAAACAATGTTTGCCATCATTTTTAATATGAATATGAATAGAGTCAGAGCTCTTGAGTAATGATACGACCAGTGCTTTGAATAAACAAAAAAAATGTTCGCAAAATAGAAAAGCTGATTAGAAAATTTTCAACTTGCTTATTAAAAATTCATTTGAACTGATTAGATTTTCAAGATAAAATTGATCCTTGCTGACTTTTGTTGATTAATCCTTTTAGATTGAATGCATGGATAGTATATGAGATGATTAAATATTCTGAATATTTTAAATGAAATACAAATACAGAACTAATGGTTAGTAATAGTTATTGCTTTGAACTTATCTGTTGTGGAAACTTAATGAAAGTTAATTATTTTGAACAGTCGTATGACTGTCCCATTCATTCAACATAAATGAGTAAAACATTTGTATTCTAATGGCAAACATTTTTCTAATTTCAATATAAGAGAGCATTCAATTAAACTCTTTTATCAATTATTATAGTTTTGTGAACAAAAGGCTCACAATTTATTTCATAGTCGCGGAAGAGTTAGAAAAAGCCAATACTAATAGAAATGTGTGAATGTTATGGCACTCCGGATGTGAGACATAATTTGCTTTTCGTTTTGTTGCACTTCAGACAACGCTTTCTATTAATGGTTTGTCTAAAAGTGTGGCTCAAAAGCTCTAAAATAGTATACAATTTTCCAAACCTAATATCGAAATCATTTCTAGTGATGCTTACAATCAGACAAACGGATGTATTCTCTCTGTTTTACAATCGCATCGTTACGTCTCCGTAAGCACTGATTGGACGCAATGGTCTCTCCGCACATCCACTCTATTCAGTGCTAATATTCAGTGCTTTCACCTTTATCTCCATCGTTAGGAAAATTGGGCGAAACTCAAATAATATATTTGAGTAAATGGTTTCAACCAAACATTTCTAATGATTTACATTTTTTTTCATTCGTTAATAAATAAAAGTTTGCAATTATTTCATTCAATTTTTAAACACTCATTATATCTACGAATGCATTAAAAGAATTTTTATTTTAAAAGAGACGACTTTTTCCTGTTTTCAGACTAAAAAGAAGTGCTTTTTAGTTGTTATGAAATATTTAAATGAATACAACTTCAATAACAATCTCTCTCCCTCTCTCTCTCTCCCTCTCCCTCCCTCTCCCCCTCTCGAGGATAGTATAATAGAAACAATTTTTTATTGTCTTAAAAGGATTTTTATTCAACAAAAGTTTGGATTAGAAAACAGTGCACTTAAACCATATATCGTTGTGAGAGTGTTTTGCAATCAAATGCCAAACTTTTTCTAAAAATATAAAAAAATTGGTGAATGACTTTTCATAGGACGAGTAGAGAATAAAAACAAGCACTGGTTCTACCTAACCCGCACTACACTTTTCTAGAATATTTGATTTTGTTAAAACCAAGAGTGAGTTGGGTTTGTTTTTTGCTTCTGTCTGGGGATAAAAACTATGTTTTGTAACAAAGAGTAACTTTCATTAGTATCGCAATGACTTAATTCACTTAAGCTATCGATAAAATATTCACTGCATTAGACATTTGAATGTAAAAAACATGCATTAGTTTTAGTGAAATTAATTTTTACTAAATTAAACACAAATAACATTAATTCCAATGGCTTTGAATCTAATTAAGTGAATATAATTCACTCAATTCTGCGCTAAATTCTGACAATTATTTGACTCAATTATTGTTTAGAATAATGAATAAGTTTTTACTCAAAAATATTAAAAACGAGAATTTATTAAATTTTCAATATTTTATTAAATCAAATGAAATATATTTCTCAAAGAAAGTAAAAACTTTTGATTTCTTATTAATTATAAATCGATTCTATATTTGACGCCAAAAGAAAATCGAATTTCGATAAATTTTTATAAATATTTCAAAATGAAGTAAAACTTTTCAAGAATTTAGAAACTTTTGCGGAGAGAGAGAGAGAGAGAGAGAGAGAGAGAGAGAGAGAGAGAGAGAGAGAGAGAGATTCTTGAAATCATAGTCAAGCGAATGGGGGTTTAAATATTTAATAAGTTGTTGAGACAACTAATCCCTGTCGTAAGAGTTATATTTTCTTATAATTCGAGAAAATATATAAAATTTATTCTTTTCTGGTCTTAAAATTCATACAATAAAAGAGTGGTCGAAGAATAAAATTAGTTTCACTCAAATGGAAAATCTAATAAATTTTGAGATAATTTGATGTTATTTTCATAGAATATTAAAATAAATGCAATTTTCATAATTTTATATCACTTAAAGTAGTCTCCGATTATATACATTATTCCAAAACAAAAATAATAAAAAGCAAAAACGAAAAAATAGGATTAATTTATGTTTTAGTAAAAGAGAAAAATAAAAATTATCTCAAAAGAATGTCTATTAATAATAACCAATAATTAAATGATATAAACGTTTGGAAAATCCATTACAAATGTAGTGAATGTCAAATACAGTCTCAAATCAAAAATGAGTTATCTTTTGATCGTTTTAAGAATAGTATATAATAGGAATCAGAAGATAAAAATGACTCCAATCTTCTATTGTCGAAGACTTGACCAAAACATAATAGACTGAAGTGAACTTCACTCAAAGTGTCTCCATTTGTGTGTTAGGACTCAGCGATACAAAGAGAGTATAAGTTATTCAATTGTAGTTAAGATCATTTGGACTATAGTTTACTATTTGTGTTACGTTTGAATTGAATATAATATGTGGTCAGAGATAATGATTTACTTTATTGTCTGAATTGTTATTTTGTTTTCCTTTCAAATGCATTCAATGGATAATAGGATCAAATCACGAGGAAATCCATTTTTAAAATAACAGTTCGGAGTTATTTAAATAAATAGTTTCCAAAAGTACCAATAGTACCAATTGTGCCAGTGTCAATTTATACACATTTTTATACACTTTTCAAACATTAAATTCTTCAAAACAAACAAATTGTCAAAACTATCGATTATTTTTCCTGAATTGAGAGAAGAAATAATAAATAAAATTAATATTTTTTTTCATTAATTTCTATTTTTAAAAATAATATTAAAGAAGTGTTGATTCGATGATATTTCTATTAATTAGAAGTGAGTTCTTTCTATTTAGAGTATGTGTCAGATCTGACATTCAAATATAAATTAGTCGTTCAAAATGTATTTAACATTTGACTGACGTTTGTGTCACCATTTTTTGTATCTGTATTTCATATTGTGATTAGTTTCGGACAGACATGTGGTGCTGTTCCCAAACAATGTTTCGGTGACAACATTCTCATATCACTCGTAGAATATCGGACATAATTTACCTTTCCTACTATTATTAAATATATTTTGAGAGAGAGAGAGAGAGAGAGAGAGAGAGAGAGAGAGAGATAGATAGAGAGAGAGAGAGATA
>JAQFZM010002468.1:0-13596 GCA_034695785.1 Galumna obvia | reverse complement strand
CTCAATTTAACTTTTTTTCGGGTAATACCGAGGGCTACCTCATGTTCCCTTACGCTACAATATTGTGCTAAGACTTTTTGGCGGACCCTGTATACAAGTATTAACTCATTTGTTTCGATCCAATGAAACAAAAGATATGAATTCGGAGTAAATTTGTTTCAACTGTTTTGTCGTTAATGACCACAAATTTATTTTCATTTTTTTTAAATAATTAAAATCTTTTAATATTAGATAAAATATTTTATATTAAATTAATTATTATTCATTGTTAACCACTGTAATGATCTAGTTAATATATCCTAGATTCTATTCACTTATATTCGTAACTTTAATGTTTTGATTCTACAATAAAATTTATTTTAAAAATCTCCAAGCTTATTATAAGGTTTATCTTTATTTTAAATAACTATTTAATGATTTTAAATTATTATTATTATTAGTATTATTATTATTACTATTTATGGCATACATTTAAAAGGAGGAATTTTTTTATTGACCTAGCTAATAGATCCTAGCATTTTCTCAATATTCAGTATATTTTTTATAGTTTTTATAAAATAATAGACGTAATAATAGTGATAAACTTTTTTACTGAATATTATTAATATGAGAACTATTAATCGGAATAACAATTAGTAATGAAATCAATTCAATAAATTATACAAAATTTAAGATTTATTTCGATTTCATTTTGATTACTAAAAGCACCAAAAAAAGAGACAATCAATAAATGTTTGTTATTATTTCAACGATTGGTATCCTTCGAAACAACAATTATTTTATGAAACGACACTATATGTGAAGCAAATGTCTCTCAAATGTCTCTCTTTAAATTCAATGACTGGTGGAGTGTCCAGTGCTCTACCGATGAACAGTTTGGCCATAACTCACTTTGCGTTTGTAATATTGATAATTCAATAGATGGTTCGGGTCAGTTTATTTATTATGTTTCAAAATAATTAAAATTCATTAAAAATTGCAGACAAACTAATTGTGGGCAGTTTTACCGGTATTTTAAGAATTTATTCGGTTCCTTTCAACCCAACAGACGATGGTTTGCCCTCTTCTCAGGCGAGCGACTTATTGATGGAAGTAGACCTCAGGACACCTATTCTTCAGGTGTCTGCGGGTCTACTGTTGTCGGCCACGACTAACATACAGTTAGCAGTTTTACATCCGAAGAAACTCTCAATTTATTCGATTTCGTGTAAGAATTGTTTAGTTCTTAATTATAATTCTAAACATTATCTAATGTCAGCCACGGCTGGAGTCACAGAACACGGATCCAATTACAACATTCTTTTAATTTATGAACATTTACTTAAAAGAAGTGCTTTTTCAATGACTCTAGGACCTTTTGGACATATCAAAGGTAAGAAAAGAAGATTCAAATAAATATTAATTTTTTTAATGTAAAGGAAAAGATTTTTTATCTGTGAAATCATTGGACGGGAATCTAGTATTTTATGAGCAAGAGAGTCTTGCATTCAATAGATTTCTTCCAAATTGTTTATTACCTTGCTCTATTGCTTATGTGCCGAACACCGATTCATTTGTTATGTCCACTTCTTTGTGGACAATCGAAAGTTTTAGATATCAGGTATTAGCCATCTCTCAAAGTGATGACAATCAACAGTCAAATAGTGGTGTGAAGACCAGAAAAGTGACTCCCGATTGGAGTCTCTCATTGGGAGAGTCTGTAATCGATATGAAAGTCGTAACTTTCGATAAGTCTAACTCTTATGTAATAGTTTTGGGGGAAAGAAATTTATATGTAATCAAAGAGAACGGAAACATTTGGTTTATGAAGAAATTCGATTTCAATGCCAGTTGTCTCACGGCTTACACCAATGACACCAACGATGCACTCATTTCAGTGATCGCCACTCATGTCTCAACACTAATAATCTATAGTAATGATAAAGCGATGTGGGCAACACAACTACCGTTTATACCTGTCTCTATAGAAAGGGCCACATTTCCAAATTTGGTCGGAGCTTTAGTCTGTCTCTCAGACAATGGATATATTTGTTGCGGTTATTTAGGAACGAATCCATCCATAAAAATAGTATCCGTTCCTAATTCACAGTTAAGACAAATAAATTTTTCTGAATCAGAGACAGAACTCCAAGAATTGAGAAAAATTATTAATTCACATAATTTGGAGGGAAATCAAATCGACACTAAAATTATTAAAAATGATTTAACGATCAATATTTCCGACATTAATATCATTTCCGGAATCAACTCTAAAACTTCAAATCCTTTTGTAAAGCTATCGATTCAATTAGAGACCACTTCTCCCACAAATAATATAAGACTCGCTATAGAACTGCACAAATCATTGGTCGCAGAACCCAATATTGTGACCATTCCTTCTTTAAGCAATACTTCAAAACCGATCATAACTGAAGTGATTATATATAAAGACAACTTATTGTTTCCGGCGTCTCCTCGAATAGATTTAGTGGTCACCTATAATAACTCAGAGGGAGCGCCCAGAATAGTTTCCAAAACTTTTTTTCTGCCCATTAATATTTTGGCAAAAATAACTCAACCCTTAAAAGATGGCGAACACAAACTTAGAATAACTATTGTCAACGACGACAACAAAACAATAAAATTGTCGGAAATATTCTCTGATTTGTTTGAAAGCGATGGTAATAATACCACATCTATTGGTCTCGAAATATATGACGATTACAACAATGTGTCGATAATATCATCACTAAAATCAACAAATCAGAGATTTTTAGTGTTAAGTCAATCATTCGGTGCCCTCGCATTCATTACTAACGAATTGTTGCGCCGATTATCTAAAAATGATGTCAAGTATGACATCTCAGGCATTGATATAAGTTTTATTCCAACGAATCAATTATTTGTTTTGATTGATGAACACCTTTTAGTCAGACATCGAGCCATTGATTTACAAAACTGTTTAGCGAACAGCGCCTCTCAATTCAGGGCAATTCAAAAGCGTTTATTAATTAAACTGAAAGATAGAAATCCATCGCCGCTTAAAAATTTAGAAACTCTTCTGAAAGTATCACAAAATCAGGTCATTAACTTTCAAAAGTTTTATATTAACTTATATTTAATGCTTTAACCAATTGTTAGATCAACGGATTAACCGATAGATTACTTAAATGTCTCAACGAATTGGATCAGAGAAGCGCTCACTTGAGTTGTGCACTCAATTTAGTCTACAATTTATTAATGATTGCAACAGAAAATAAATGCAATTCATTGAAAGCCATTCAATCAATTTTTTCAAATTATATTTCCGATAATTTGGATGAGGTATCTCTTTGGATGAGGTCTTCCCTTTTAACTAAATATATGTTAATTAATTTGTTTATAGGGTTGGGAAGAAAGAACAGAATTATCATTAATTTCACTTTTGGACAATTATGGCAAAGAAATATCAAATCTCAAGAAAATGATTGAAGAACTGACTATTACTGAGAATAGCGAACACATCAAACGATTACTTTCTTTATTAATAGAGAGGGTATTAAAAGGTGAACACTTGACTAATAGAGATTTGAATAATCAGAAACATTTAGTGACGAACCAAACAATACCCGAAGAAGACGAATAACTTTTCGTAACTTTTCATCCCTTAAATTAGAATAGTTTTCAATCGTTTTAATGATTAACTTTTATTATCAATAAATTTGCGAAACATTTTGAAAATCCGACAAATTTTTGGAATTTTTCAAATCATTAAAAAATATTTACTTTTCTTTCAAATAATTGATTCAATTATTGAAATTGAATTTCAATTCACTTTCGAGGCTGATGTAAGACATTGGGTTTCGGCGGATTCTGTCGGAACTCATTAGTTGGAAGTGGAGTCTTCTCATGGAATGCCTTCACAGAAGCGGCCGGAAAATCACTGTCGCCCTAAATGTCAACATTTATTCAAACACTCATTAAATTATATAAAATGGATGACATACTCGCGCCACCGCTCCTGATATGACCAGTGGAACAGCTTTTGGTACACTTTCTACAGTTGTCTCTTCTTCCTCTTCTTCGCCCTCTTTTTTAGGCTCAGAAACGATTGGCTTTTCGTTGTGCGGACTCTTGTGTTGAGTTATTCTCATTCCTCCCGCTTTTACTAAATTATTTAATCAGAAAAATAAAATAAACTCTTTTTAAAACATATGTTTTAATACAATTAATGGATTATTTGCTAAAAAATGAAATCCATTTTTCAAAATAAATAAATAAATGAATAAAAATATGAATTTCTTTATAAATGAAGAGTTTGTTTGAGACTAACCCGCGGGCGGATGACCTCCTTTTAGGTCGGATGAGTCCTCATTAGAAGACATGATTAGAGAAATACAATTAATTAGAGTAAATGTGTTTTAAATATGAATTAAGTGAATCGCTATTCATATAACAAATAAAACGTAAGCATTCAGTCATTCAATCATTGATTCATTATTTCGATTAAATCCAAGTTTTTATTCAGAGTTTAGTTAAACGTAAGCATAAAATATGTGAACAACAGTTAAGATCTCTATTGAGACCTCTATTCACACTTCTATTCAATTCTCTATAAAATAAACACTAAATATTTGTAATACATTTGTAATACATTTCAAACTTTTAATTAAATAACATTTTATGTAATTGAAAGTCAAGATTAATACAGATTTTCCTCTAATTTGTCGATTCGTAGATATTTTGCCATTTATTTCAATTTATTAATCAATTATTTGACGATTAAGTGAACCAAAGCTAAAGTTCTAATAAAATAATGCATTCAATGGATAGTATTCACGGTTTGTACGAAAAATGATTTATTTAGAAAAAAATCGGTTTATTTATAAAAAGGTCACAACTGTTGCGGTTATCTTCCATGGATTGGAACCGCTATCGCTGTGGGATATGCCGTTTATATGACACTTAAAAGCAAAAGTCAACCGAAGGCCGATTCAAACAATTGTGTGAATCAATGCGTTAAAAAAGATTCGGATAAAGTGGTCGACACTTTCGATATCGAAGACTTGTCTAATAAGACTGTCTTCTGTCGCTGTTGGCGATCAAAAAAGGTATTCTTTCTTCAAATCTTAATATTTTAATCTAAAAAAGGAATCCATTTCTATAAACTGAGAAATAATTGATTCCAAATGATATAAAAAAACTAAATCTCTTTAATTGGTTTAACAAAGGCTTCAATTTTTAATTTTTTGGTTTTGACTACAAAATCAAATTTTGAGTAGAAATGGTTTTTTATATTATTTTATTTTAAACTTTAAGTCTTAAATATTTTGTCTATATTTGTAGAGTTTTTGTCATTAATTTGAATTCCTAAAGACTTTTCATTAAATTATTTCCTTTTAAAGGGTATTATTGAACGCACTTTTCTTTTATTTTGATTTTAAATTTTTCCTCAAATTATTTAGTTCTAACTTTTTTCTAATCAGTCCTTCAATTGATTTCTACGCATTTATTGCATTCTATTGTTTTAACCAATAATTATATAACCCATTGGTTGAGCCCTAACCCGATTTACTTAAATGTAGTCGAAATACATTTGGTTAGCCTTGAGATCACTCAACCCATGATTTTCAATGATATAAACGATTGCAACACAAAAGATTTCAAATGAGAGATTGATTTTATCATTTAATTATATTTTACACTTTTTTTTGATAAAATAAAGTTTTGATCCACAGTTTCCTTATTGTGACGGCGCTCACAACGACCACAACAAGAATACTGGCGATAATGTCGGGCCACTCATTGTCCAGAAAAAAGACAATTAAATAAAGCCAAGACTTTTGAGTTCTTTATCTATATTTAGTCGAATAATTGTTTTGTTTTAAAGATATTTAGATTTAATTAATGAATAAAATTAGTTTAAAATCATGTCTTTAAATATAATGAAAAACTATTAAACTTTCCTTACTTACCTTCTTTTCGCTCTCTATATATTAATTTAGTTTTTATAATTTGTAACAAAAATCATTTCAAAAATAAATTTAATTCTAACAACGATTACAATTATTTAACACACATTTCAATTAACAATTTATTAAAATTTTAATTATTTTAACATATTCTGAAGAAATGACTTAAAGGATTCATAATTAATGACTTCAAAAATACAGAAGATTTGAAATAAAGTGGTTTAACATTAAATTTATGTTTTCAATCAAAAATGTTGTGAAATCGGTGTTCTTAAATATAATACTGTAATACAATGTATTATTAATACATTTAAATAGAAATGGTTCTATAATTAATATACACATTAAGAGTTTCTATAAAACAATTATACTTTTGGGGAATACACCCATTTCTCGATTTAGGAATTATTACATTATTTACACAACATTTCATTTAAGCCATATTTGGCACTTAATTTGATTATTATTTAAATGCATTATTTGATTAAAACATGATTTAAATCAAAACAAATATGACTCATATCTGGTAATTACGAAATTTAGTGATCAATGGATTATTGTATTCATTATTCCAAAACTTAAACGACTGAAACGAATTATTATGAGTTGAATGTGAAGTCTTTTCGTCGATTTCGACGGTTTCTCTGTTTTCTAACATTAGTTCGCTTTTAGTTTTGTTAATCCAATGCATCGAATTGTGAACATCTCTTCCCATTTGAGACCATTTATCGTAAGGAATGGCGACTCCACTGTTACGCCATTTATCGTATGATTTTCTTGATTCGGGATCAGTTAAAATATCCTTTGCTTTGACCAACTTTTTGAACAACTCTTGTGTGTCTTCAGAGTTGTGTTGTTTGTCGGGATGTAAACGAAGAGCTCTATTCTTATATTCGCATATAATCTGTTCCGTCTGTTTAACAGTTTATTTGTTTAATTAAAAAAAGTTAACTCTTTGAAGACATACCGAAGAGCTCTGATCGCAGCCCAAAATATGATAGAAGTCATCAGAATTACTCTTTTTATAATTAAAAATATCATTCATTTTGAGATTCTTTTAACAATTAATCTTAAGACCAAATTTCAAGAATTATCTAAAAAGTAATTTTATGAATCATAAAATTATGGTCTAATCTTAAACCAAAAGCATTTTTATTGTTTCAGATTTTGTTATTTTAATCTAAAGATCTAAGAATTAGATTTAATTTGGTAATCAAATAACCAAAATATAATAAATTTATTGAATTACAAATAATAATAATATTAAAAAATGAGTTTCTAAGGAAACAGACGTCACGTGACGTCAATAAATGACAACTCAGCCAATGGTTTGTAAACAAAACAAACACTTATTTTGTCAAATCAGACATTTATTGTCCACTGATTTGTCATAATTTGTCATCAGATTAACAATGATTGCCGACAATACCACTCGACAGTCATCTAATCAATGGGAAGGTATGATTGAAATGCTTTAAATTAATTAATCATTAATTAGTTATTCATTTAAAATATGGTTCATTCAATCAAAACAAAATGAGTGGACTTTTATTCCTTTTATTAAATAAAGTATTTTTCTCAGAGTTTTAAATATTTTTTTATTTTATTTTTTTTAAACAAATAATTAAATAATTTCAGAACTTCGACGTCAGGCCAGACATTATGAAAATGAATTGGATTCTAAACTCTTGAGTTTCAGTAAACTCGTATTAAGAGATATCTCAAGAGATGAAGAATCCAATAGTGAATCGATTCCACTAATCGATACTTCAAGAGATAATTTTGAACGAATGAATTGTGAAATCGATGGACTTCTTCGGGCTCTGACTGAAGTGAATAACCAAATGTCTCAATACTGCGAACGCGTCCAAAACGCTTCGGCAACCATTTATACTCTTCAGAGACATCGAGAGATACTCCACGACTACACAAATGAGTTTCACAAAACCCGCAATAATATCGAAACTCAATTAAATCGGGAATTACTTTTAGGACCACATAAAAAAGAGACAGGGTAAGAGTTGGTAAGAGTTGGGTAACTCATATTTCTATTTATTCGTAAATCACTTTTTAAAAAAAATCATTTTTTAATAAAAGTTTTCGGACGACAACAAACAAAAAGAATGATCTTCTCCTTAAAGAGAGTGAACACATCCGGAGTTCAGAGATATTGATCGACGAACAAATCAATGTCGCCGTTCGGACGAGAGAACATCTCTTAAATCAAAGGAATGCATTCAAAGCTATTCAAACCCAAATGACAACTCTCGCCAGTAATCAATTCAATTCATTTTTCGCTATTAATTATATTAACGCTTTTTTTGTTATTTAACTTTAGATCGATTTCCGATTATTAATAGTTTAGTTCATCGAATAAACATTAAGAAGAGGAAGGACTCAATCATATTAGGAGTGGTTATCGCCATTTGTATGACTTTTCTTATTTTATATATATTTTAGTCAATAATTTTTTTTATCTACGATTTATTAAAATGGAATAAATATATAATTTATTTAAAATTGATTCGAAAACCTTAAATCAATTGTCAATATTTGGCAAAACAGTAGAATGTCTTAAATCACAGTCAGAGTTAATACAAATTAATAATTAATTATATTTTTATAATTTCTTTAAATAAAAAAACAGTAAATAAAAGATTTTATATAATAATAAAGTTTCAAAAAATCTCTAAACGTGTTTAAACATAAAACTGAAAAATTAAAATTGAATTAAATATTCTATTAGTTCTTATATATTCTTAAAGTCAATATTAAAGTACAATAAAATTTAAGTGAACCATAAATAGAGACATTATTAGGATATTTCATTGTTTATCTAATGGTAATAACCAATCATTTCTAATACACAATCATTCAAATGACTCAAAGATTAAATGTAAGAAAAACTAATAGAATTGTTAGTCAATTGTGACTCAATTCATACAATTTTCAAACCATTACTATAAAATTGAATAATACTATCGTAACCCTAATCTGTAATACTTTAGTAAAAAGAAAGCGTTTTTCATTTCGTTAATTTCATTTAAAAGTATTGTATCTTTTTTTACGACTTTAAGAAATATGAAAATCCATTTCTATTAAAACTCGTCTCTAATCTAAATATATATTTATTGACCAAATAATTGGTCAGAAGGACTACAAAATGAGTCAGAAATCTATTTTCAAATCGATATAATCTTTGATTAGATTTTTTTGGAATATATTTACATTTAAATCATTTGGGAATTTCACTGAAGAATCAGACAAAAAGCGTTATTGTCTTTTGATTCGGGACCAATTCAATAATGGAAAACTATTAAGAAAAATTAAAAAATATTAAAAATTAATAAAAATTGATTATAAAAATTCATACAAACGAAGGATTTTGTTTTGCTTTTGGGGAAAAAGTTTGTCTTCAGGTTCGCGATTGATGGGTCCCTCAACCGGTAAGTCATCAGAGTTTAACAGAACCGCCGCTTCATTAAGCCTTTCTTTTTGGACTTCTGAAGAAGAATTTACAGAAGATTTGAATCGATTGAATTCTTGTTCCAAATCATTGAGTCGTGACTTTAAATAATTTTTTTCCAAAAGAATATTTCGGAGTTCACTCAAAGAAAATACTTTCTGTCCGTCAGTGATATCGCAAATGATATTTGAGATTTGTTCTGATAGACCCATATCTTTGAGATTATTTTCAGCCACAGTTTCGGACCAAATCTGTTTATTGTGTTTAACTCTTCGCCTCAAATCTCTGTTTTGTTGCATTACTTCTTCCAATTGTGAAGAGAGCTATTAATTAAAGTTTTATTATTTAATATTTTTTAATTAAATGAAAAATTGAATACTTTTTCGATTTCCTGATTCTTGGAATCCATTTCGTTAGTAATGGATTCAATTTTGTTGTCACTTCTTCTGATGGATTGTTTCAATGATTGAATTTCAGAATCGATTTCAAATTGTCCCCTCTTTTGTAAATCTGTTTCAAAGGTTTAATAAAGTGTCAGATAATAAAAGTCCAGAAGAATGTAAAGACCTGTCAGAGACTGTGAGAGACTCTTTTCGTTATCAATCAAAGTATTACTCAGTTTTAAGTTCTGAGATCTTAATTGAGATACAAATTGAGTTAATTGAAGGTTTTCTTTCCTCCAGTTTTCTTCAATGAACTCCATTTCGAGTTCGTATTTGTTATGATTAAGAGTTCGCTCTCTTTTGTCGTTTTCCAACTCAAGAATAGTCTGTTTTAAAGAATCCAATTTAGAATCAAATTCTTCCTTAAGAATGGCCAACATTTCCAAGTGTTCCAAAACTCGGATCACTTTTGGCATTAAGAACTTCACTGAATCTGAGCCTAAATTATCGATCATTTTTTGGAACTCATCGCCCACTTCTGCCGCCAATTCATATACGTCTTCCACGTAAATGTCTCCCGACTTTCGATCCATTTCTAGATTAAGACTTTATTTCGTCAACAAATGATTTATTCTAAAAGAATAGGAACTGATTTGAAGGGATAAAACTTTTATAGTTTTATTCACTTAAATTAATTATAAAATCAATGAATAAAAACAAAACATTGTATGAATCAGATGTCAATCAAATATCATTTCACTAAATCTCTTATTTCAAGGCTTTTAAAACCAAAAACTCTGTTACTCTTTAAGAGAGGGAAATCTGACAATAATTGAATGGATTGCAGCAGAAAACGGTTATCGCTATACTTTGCACAGTATAGCGATAACCGTTTTCTGCTGCAATCCATTCAATTCTAAACGCATTAAACAACAGTGAATCGGATTAATTAATTATTATTGTAGTGTGTCTAACATTACATACTACTTATAAATTTGAAATATCTTTAGGCCGATTGTGGGGTTAATTAATTAAAACATTATTTCAAGACCCTTTCAATAGAACTCCATTTAAAAGCAATTCAAGAAAAAACTTTTTTATGGAACCTGATTATTCATATAAAGGGAGTGTAAAGCTTTCCCCGATTGTAATTTTACTATTTGATGTGAATATAGGATTATAAAAATTTGTGAATAATAATTTTACATTTAATTGTATGGATTTTAAATCATTTATAAAAGGTAAAAATTATATTTAAGCGGCTAAATCTAATTCAAGTACACTTTTAAATTCAATTATTAATTTGTAGTATACATAATTTTTTTGTCCTTGATAAGTACTTGATTTTACCATGCTTAGTCCTTGATTACTTGTTGAAGAGGTGGTCACACTATGCCAAACGCTGGGGTTTATTTCAAAATTGTGAATTTAGAGTCAGAATATAATATAACTCTTAGGGAAAGGATTTAAGCAGACTTTAGTGAAGGAATGATCGGCGCCTCTGACTTTATGCCAAAATTCGCTATCATTATTACTTGGAGAAATATGTCCATGGTCAATAAACGACCAGAAACCCTCTTTTGTTAAGTATATAATAATAGAAAATAATTAACACTTTATATGATGAACCGGTGCCTCAACCTTTGGGTTCAGTGCTCACCAGAGGATACTTTAATAAGGGATTTAGTCAATTCTTAATTATAAGTTATCCTCCGGTTGTGCGACGAGTATTACCCAAATTGATGGATGAATTGCGTGCAGAAAATGATTATATAATTTTGATTCACTTTTAAACTAACATTTGAATCACTTTTATTTTTTTCCATCAAATTTGTAGACAAATAAATATCAATGCCTTACCTTTCATTTCTTTATATGTCATTGTGTTAGGAGCTGAACCCTTGTTCAGTGCCTAACATTAACTTTTCCTGTACTCATAGATTTAATGATCGAATGAGTTATGGAATTTTCTATTATTGAGTTAATGTTAAAATGTGTTCTGACTATGAGTACATTTTATAGTATAAAAGGATATGTTTTTCTGTTAATTAGAGTTAGTATTTATTGAGACACAAGACGTGTCGTTACTCGTTGCAGGTCTGGTCAGAGTTGACCGCCTGTTTGTGTACTGCCGGTTCTCGAATAGTAGTTTTGTTTAATTTAATTTGTTTTCATTTAATTTTTCGTTTAATAAAATTAGTTTAAAAAGACTTATATTTGTGTTGTTTGTGCTGTTTTTCATTGATTTGGTTTTCCACCGATCACTAAGAGGAGTTTTTTATTTGAGGAGCTCTCCTCTGGGTCTGTTCTTGCACAGACTTCATATCGGCTCCTTACAATTGAATGATCTATAATTCAATAATAGCAGTCTATAACTTATACATAAAATTTAATATTCCTTATATTTATTACAAAAACCAAATAAAATTTCATAAAATTTTTATTTAAAGTATCTTTAAAATTAAATCAAAAAGTTGTTCACTAATTGTATTTTAACAAAACTTCATTTGTTTTTAATAGTTTCGTTAAAAATATAAATCTAAACAATGCAAAACAATAATATATTTTAATTGATTTTGAAGCTCCACTTCAAAGTTTAATAAGCTAGCTCACTTGTTAAAGCAGAAGATTTTAAGTTTCTTGACCCGGGTTCAAGTCTTGTTTGGGTTACATTTTTTTCTATATTTTATCTTTAATTTAAATTAATTATTGATTTAACTAAAATAAATTTAATTTTTATTTAAAAAAAATGCATTAATTGATTATATATACAAATATTTTAATAAATAATAAAATAATTCAATCAATTAATGAACTCAAAACTCAAAAATTTTAATCTTTTCATACATTCAGATCATTCACTAAAAACTCTTTAATGTCTTTATTTATCAAATCTTGGTATCATTTTAAAGTTATTAAAATTTTCTTTAATGTGTTATAAAAAGAATTAAAGAATTTTGTAATAAATTTGAAAAATTTGAAAATAATTAGTTTTTAGACCCCTAATATTTGACTACAAAAATATTACTTTGAATTTAACAATCGGGGGAGTTTATGAAAATGTGTGCAAAATTTCATTAAGTTTGATTTATTACTTTTTTAAGTAGAGCTAGTTTTGTTGTCCCAGTTAGATTTGTGGAAGACTTTATATTTTGAAATAAATAATTTTAATAATTAAAGTTAAATATATTATGAAATTCATGAATATTTAATGAGCATGTTAGAATTAACAACTTTTTCGTTTCATTTCAATATAACCATCATTTGGTGAATTATTTTCATTTTGGTTACAATCATATATTTCCAAATAAATATTATCATCGTTAGAATTTAATTCCCTATAATCTTGGTTAATTTGATCATAATTAATTTCTTCATAAGAAAGATTATTATTATTATCAATATTAAATTTCTTTTTATTTCCATTGTTTTTATAATTTCTCTTTCGAAATATTATTAAAATAAAAATTATTGTAACTAAAACAATAATGATGATAATTACGATAAATAAATTAATTGATGAAATATTAGTTTCCGGAACTTTAATATATTCCTTTTCATTAAGTTTTTTACCATAAATTTTAACCCAATCTATTTCTAACAATGAAAAACCTCTTTCTTCGTAATTTTCGTAATTCGTAATATAACTATTTTTCACTATAATCAAAGCAATTTTACAAGGTTTATCAAATGGAAAATATTTTTCATGCAAAAATCGATCTATTGAAAACCCTCCTTGGTTATAATTCCGATTAGCTTGGCTAATTATTCTATCATTTATAAACCAAATAACATAATCATTACTCCATTCTATTCC
>JAQFZM010002467.1:0-13597 GCA_034695785.1 Galumna obvia | reverse complement strand
TATAATACCTGTAATGAATATATCTTAACTCTTATCAATTTTACTACGAACTCTTTTGAACCAGTTAGTTTCTACAATAATATTATTTTGTGTACCAGATAAAATAGGAATTGTTTACGATGATTCTGCTCCATATATTTTAAATTGAGTAAGGTGCAAAAATATATCATCAATAAAATAATGTTTCCTAATTAAAATCTCCATTTTTGTTAACATAGAATACTATATTTCCGTAAAATAAACTTGCCCAATTAGCATGGACAATATTTCTCTTTTCTAATCTGTATCGATTTTCATCTGAAGTGACTATCAAGGTTAATTCATTATTTCCATAAGTTAAGATTTCAATTTCCATTTCTCTTTTGATATTGTGCTTGGTTGTTTATAAAATATTAAACATGAGAAATTTACCTCGCTGTTCTATCCACATATTGTCGATCTCCTTATCATACATAGAATCCATTTTCGATAAATTCATATACAGTTAAGCCTCCAAAGAGTGAACCCTCCCAAGAGTGAAAACCTCTCATTTATAAACATAATTTTGGTCCCGAATACCAATTGATTAAAATACATAATAACTGGACCTCTGATGAGTGAAAATCTCTCATCTCTGAAGTAAATACAAAGCTTTGGACCCCAATAGTATCAGCAGAACCTCTTATTTAAATATTTTTTCGGGTTTTAAATACTATAAAAAGTTTTTGATTCAAAAATATGTTTATTTGTTATATTGTTTAATGAAATATACATTGATGTATACTTCAATGTTATTTGATTTGCTTTACAATGAATTTAAGAGTTAAAAATACAATTTTCTCACAATTAATGAGGAGAAGTTAATTAAAGATTTTGATTAGGGTTTACAACAAAAATATTAGTAATTGAAGTACAAGATTTCTATCACCATATAATAGACAAAAATTTGAATTAAATGAAGAAAATAATCAATAAATATTCTAATGATATTTTATGTAAAAATTTAAGATTAAAACCTCTGATGAGTGAAAACCTCCAATGAGTGAACTGATAAAGTGGTCCCAAGCATTTCACTCTTTGGAGGTTTAACTGTACCAACAAATGACAAACCAATTAACTCATCTCAAGTTATCGATTACGTCAATAATTTACAGAAATACTTCACAGAAAAAAATTTCAACACTTTTACAGATTCACTTAATAATATGAGAAGAGAAGTGGTTAACCAAACATTACTTTAGCCAATTCAATCAAAAATTACTCAATATTTTACTAAATAAATACTTAAAAAACATTTGTACCTAATTTTAGCATTATTTGTGTTAAATAAAACTAATATTTATAAAGGAATCAATAGCGTGAAGCAACCAATAGCGTGAACCAAATCTTCATCCCCGGTCTGGTTCACGCTATCGATCCCGAACTGTATTCAGTTTTTATCGATAAAATAATGAATGAAATTCAAAGCAGACATCCCTTTAGAAATGTATACCTCATTACAGACTTCATTCTTTTCCAACTCATAACCAAATGATTACCTGAAACAGTTGTGTATAGGAATTGATGAGAAAAGAAATTATTTTAATATTAGCGATAAATATGCTTTTAAATGAGTAAGGTTAATATATTTAACTCTCTCTATTCGAAAACATTGCTCTTATTCTTCAAATAACTGAAAGGTAAAACTTTAAACTTTCGAATGCAGTTAGTGCTCGATTTAACCCGATTGATAACAAGAAATGATCTAGTTAAATTTTGTTATAGAGTTATATTACAATTCGATTAATGGAATGAAAAATAAGATATTTTTGATTGTAGTCTTAAAAGTTATTCTAAATAGATAGTCCAGGCCACGGCAAACAGTAAGCTGTGTATCGCTTTGATGCTATGCTAAGCGATGTGATTTGATAATAAACGAGAACTCTTTTGTTTCGTTGCCCTGACAACGGTTGCCAGGAAAGTATGCCGAGGCCTGAGATAGTCCATAAACCTGGACCTCTCAAATTAAAAAATAAGTATCTTTATTCAAAAACATTTTCGGAATGACCTCTCCTTCACTCGAATATCGGATCTCAAACCTTGAAATAAATTAAAGCTTTTATGATTGATATGTGAATAAGAGTAAACTTATATCAATGAATAAAGTGCGTAAAATTATCTATCAAGAATAAGTAACTGAATTTTGAAAATTATATTTATTATCTGTAAAAAATGATTTTATACTTATTTTGAATAATTTCACCTTGTTACTCATCCTTGATAGATTATTTTACTCGTATTACTTATTTCAACCATAAGAGCGGACACTGCTTAAATTGTACTTGGTTATTATAGAGATTTTGGTAAAATCGAGTACTGTCTGTATTTGTTTTTACAGTTAAATTTTAATTATCAATATTTTGACCTATTTTTTACTTTTGGTCAAAAGGAATGTGTTTTATGACCGACTTTTAAATATCGAGTAGTGATAAGTAATTGATTCTCAAAGAATTTAATTGAATAAATGTCGACATTTTTTAAAATTTTGTTGAAATTATTTTTTGTATCCAAAAGTAATGTTTGAAAGAGTTTTCGTTTTTCAGTAAAAATATTAAACGTTTGCGTTGAATGAAGTATTTAAAAGTCGGTAAATGTATAAAATTTGTGACAAAATAGAGACAAACATTTGTTTGGAAATCAAACAATTTGTTTGTTTGCAGAGAAAAGGACTCATTTATGATATAAATTGAAAAATGAATTAAAGTTTGCATTTATTTCCTAATTTGTAACACTTTTTAAAATTATAATCAAAAGTATTTCATTGAAATATTTATATAATTTAATTCGAAACTAAATTTATTAAATTATTTACATTAAAACTAATGAAATGTAAAAATGTGTTCAAATGATCACAAATTTCAAAATCAATTCCAAATACTTATTAAATATCAGTTGTTTTGAAGGCCACAAAAATTTTAATTTTGAGCTAATCATTAAAAATAGAGAAATAGTTTCATCAATAAAATTAAAAGAAGTGAAAAGTGTTGAGATTTGTTTGTAGTCTTTTTGTAGTCTTCAAAATTGTTTGGAATAAATCGTTAACTTTTAGAGAATTGATTAAAATAAAGCTTCGGTTTAAATATAATTCTGTTTTTAAAATATAACAAAAATATAACGAAAGGCACATCTCTTAACTTCAGCTCTAAAACGAAAATGAATAATTTGGTCATTTCCTCGTGAGTGCCAAAGAAATAGATTTGGGGCTACTATTGTTACTATTATTACTATTATTACAATTCTTAGAATTCAAGTGAATGTTTTCATAGGGTTGTCCGCCGTCGACATCCATTTGGAAAGAAGAAGAATTAGAAATAATGTTATTTGAATTTGTAATACGCGGTGGTATCGGAGGTTTGACTAAACCATTGCTATCATCACTTCGGTCAGTCATTTGTGAAGACATTTCTTTGACTTTAGTTGAAACCACTGAAGTTGTGCTAAGAATTGGTTGAATTGACGTAACATTACCGGTGATTGTATTATTAACAACAGATGTGGGACGGGTTGTGGCTGTGGTTAATTTATTAGTTTCACAGCCGGCGGCCGCTTCACTCGTGTACTTTATGTTTGTGTATTCTCTGCCCGCCTGAAGACTTTTCTATTGATTTGGTCCAACATTTAGTCAATTTATAAATTAGGTGTTTATGACAGACCTGTTCCGCTAAAATCCTTTGTTGTAAGGTTTCGATATAGTGTTGAACCGCCAAATACACAAACTTGTACTGAGCTTCGGTTTGTACCATACCTGAGCGCTGTGACCGAACCATTTGTATACTCCTTTGAATATCTATTTCACAGTCGAGTCCGTGACGTTTGATTTGTTCTATAATGTGATCGATTACAATAAAAGTACCCGTCCTTCCGATGCCAGCACTGATCAATTAAATATAATTTTTATGATCTAAACAATAATGAATGTGAGTTCACCTGCAGTGAACAATTACAGGTCCCACGTCTTCAATAGATTCTTGTTTACGATTGACATCATGAAGAAAGTTGAGAACACATCCGGGATCTGAGGGCACGCCATGATCGGGCCATGCAGTGAAATGGTAGTGATAAATGGTACGATTCTTACAGCCTTCTTTTGAGACCAAGAATTCTCTTAATGTGTAATCAATGGTTGGTTTTTCACTAATTGTTTTGACAATAATTTTGCCAAATTCTTTGGTCTGTGCCTTATCGGGCCAATAGCGAACGCATTTATTTTTGCCTCTTTCTATCTCTTTGGTAGTCATAACAATAACAGCACAGTTTTCCTGCCAAACCATCCACCAAAAGTCATTTGTTGTGTTAACGAGTGGACCCTGAGTTGCAATATATGTCTTTCGTGTGCTGTCAGGACTGTTATTCTCGTCGTCGATCTGTAATAAATTTAATTTTTTAATTTAAGTTTTCAATCATTAAGAAAACGAACGGTTATTATATTGGCGTTAATATAGTCGGCGCCAACAGTATTATCCACATCTCGAAGAAGTACTCGGGTGTAATCGACTGTTGATTAAAAACAATTTTAATAACCACTGAATTTATAAACAATTACTCACAGGGAAGGATGTTTTTGTACCGGTTTTTTGCTCTATTCTCTGCCTTTTGGCCCTCTTTTCTCGAATATAAATGTTTGCACTCCTGTTGTTGTAAATACTGTCAAAAGAGTTTTATTTAATTATAACCAAATCAGGTATTGAATACTTCTATAGATAGAAATGGATAGAAAAATGACAGAAATTATATATAAATTATTTAAATAATTAAATATTTTAAAATAAAATAACTTTTTTTGTTAAAACTATTTAAAAATATAAATGAAGAGAAATTCCACCCAAACCTCGAATTCCTCCCAAAAGCCGGCTTTTCCGCTGTTTTGAACATTTTCTTTGGACAATACTTTGACTCTATTTTCAATGGTTGAGGCCGTGATTCGGGTGGCATTAAACGGGTTTTTTAAATGGACAACAGTTCCGGTGGTTTCTACCATTGGATTCTTTTTATAGTGTTCTACTAATTCGCTGAGAGAATCAAATTTGTCTCCACCGCCGACATCAAACTTAGAGTCCTGACATCTAATCATCACATGAGTTACTTTGTCATCAGTTCTGACCGTTAGTACATAATCTCCAGGTTTGCTTTGACTTTCGCGAACCAAAAAACTTCCGTTTTTGCCTTTTTCGAGCACTAATTTTTCTGCGTCTTTACCAGAAAGAGGACCATGGAACCATCGCTCTGATGTCGGATCAGATGAGTTTAATGGAAACTTAAGTTCAATAACTTCTCCATTTCTTTCTTTGAGTTGACCCATATTTTCCATATAATACTGAACTAATTCGGCTAAAGTGGCGAACTTTTCTCCGCCGTACAGATCGTAATAATCTCCGGTGTTTTGAATCTTTATATGAGTCACCTGACCGTTACGTCGCACCGATAGTGTGAAGTCACCAGGGTTAGATTTGCTGGGACGCGCCAAAAAACTGCCCTCAAAGCCCCTCTCCATTAGCATCTTTTCGGCGTCCACTCCAGATATGTTTGGGTGAAACCAACGGCCGACACTTTCATTCAATTCAATTCAATTTCAGTTAAAATCGGAAATTAATTTCTCTTTTGTTTGAAATTTATTTTTAATGAATGCATTCAATACTAATTTGGAAGAACTAAAGGATGGAAAGGAAGGGAAGGCCTTCAAACTACACCTACTCTTCCGATGAATTCAATTAGAGATGTGTTCTAACTATAGATCTGACAATTTTCAGGTAAACCACTCTTTTTATATATATTTAATGTTTAAAACTCCACTTAATTTAAAGCAATTGAAGAATATCTGATCAATGATTCAATATATGAATCAAATTATATATAAAATAAGATTAATTCGAGTCTATGTCTGTCTGTTCTCTGAACCCATTCTAAGCCACAAATGATTTAAATAAATAATAGATTTATTGCAAATCAATGATTAATAAATTGATTCTCACCTTCTGGTGGTCATCATATGGAGAGACTATTGTTTTGCAATTAATTATCAATTGTTGAAAATGTGTTGTTTTTGAGAATTAAAAGAAATGATATCACAATTAGAGAGAATCGACTAAAACCTATTCGGTGTCGGCAGTGAATGTCTGTCATTTGAGGCAATACTTGTGATTAACTGTTGTGCTGACAGTCGTCACCATATGATCACTGATCAGACAAACTGAGCTCAGTTTGTGTTCATCACTATTCGAGCCATAGTTTACGTCATTCTATGTTTTGCCGTTTAGAGCAACAGATAGTTTGACTCCATTTTCTTTACAATAGTATTGAACGCAATATTTATGCAATCATTGGGACACTCAATACAGTCAATCACTATTATTATCACATTAAATGATTTATATTTATTCATTCATTTCTTATAAATAATTAAATCGTCGCTTACATTCATTGGCACAAAAGTGTGTTTAACTTTAAACATCGATTAATGATACCCTTTGAAAAAATTTTTTTTGCAAAATACCCCTAGAATTTGAAAACCTCAACATTACGTCTAATGGACAAGTACTAGGTCTATCGAGCTTTAAACACTATCAGTGATAGTCTATCACCCCTAGAGTCAAGACTTTTCACCATACTAAATATTTAGGAATTTTTAAAAATTAGCATTCCTTTTGAGAATTATGTCTTAATAATCATTGATGCACAAGGTAAAATTAAAGAACTAAACCTATTTTTACCTCATTTTTATGCTATATTCCAGATCAAAAGGTACTCTATTTTAGTCTATTCTTGAATAAATTATAAGATTCTTGGTCAAATCGGTTGAACAAATTATTTAGAGGGGAGGAGACAGAGGGGGTCAAAGTTGTAATTTCTGGGTATTTTTTTCTCAAATACCATAAATCAGAGAAAGCCAAAAACATGTAACTATGTAAACAAAACGTCACATTTCATAAGTCTTTAGTGTAGTAGATTTGTTTGTATTAGTGACTGTTTCTATTGATTTGGCCACCTCTGCCATAAATGATATAAATTTAGTTTAAGTTCCATAAATCATTATAATTTAATCTTAATAAATGCTACAAAAGAAAGACTCTCTAACTTAACGTTATCATGGAGAAATTGCATATACATAATACAGAAGAAATCATTTTAAAAATGATCCGCCAAATAATTTATAAATTTTTTCCATCAAATTAAAGAGCTTTTAAAATTTGACCCCTCTATCTCCTCCTCTCAATATTTTGTTCAACCAATTTGACCAAAAATCTTATAATTTATTCAAGAATCGACTAAAATAGAGTTCTTTTTGATCTGGGATATAGCATAAAAATTAGATTAAAAAAGGTTTAGTTCTTTATGTAAAAATTATTCCAGGATTATATTTTTTAGGAACATTAATTCTTGATTTATTATTATTACAGTTTTTTTACTTCAATTTAATCCGAATGACATTTGCTTTTCATCCGATATTAATTTGCTATTCGTTCTAACAATACTTTCAGTTCTCAACGCTTTGTTTTATGCATAACATTATATTTCATTCAATCAAATATCAAAGCATTCGATTCGTACGAAGGCAGGCAGTACTGTTTGGGAAGAATAGCAAATTACCATCGGATGAAAAGCATTTTCACTTTCAACAATACGGATGAAAAGCAAATGTTATTCGGATTAAATTGAAGTAAAAAAAACTACAATATCTGTACTGAAAGCAGTTTCTGTCAATAGTTATTAATAATAATATAGTAATAAACATAGTTTTTAGAAGATTTACTATTATTGAATTAATTAAATTAACTACTTTCTTGTAATTTCTTATTATTGTTCCTAAAAACCTTATTTGACTGTATTTAGTGATCTCAACAGTTGAGACATAACTATTTTCCAAAGGTTGTATTGGATTGGCTCAAACCCTGTCAGCTACTATTCAATGAGTACGTATAAATGAGTTAACTTTTAAATTAATTAGATTTTATTCTTATCTTTGAGATTTGACTTAAAAATAAATGAATTCAAAGATTTAATTATTAATAAATTGATATTAAGAAGGGTTTCGATGGATATGATGTTAAGTGTTGTGTGATTTAAGATCTATAGTGTTGTTGTGTTCCGTACTTCTTAGTTGTGTTGTATGTGTTGGCAGTCAATGGAGCGATTGATGCATCGCTGGCAGAGCCCAGAGCAGAACCCATAGTCTAATAGTTGATAGTCTTGGCATCGCTTGTGTCCACGTTTGCGTCTATTTGTTTATGCGTTTCTTTCCTCTCTTTAAATGTTGTCTTTAATGTCCTCTCAATTGTTAAGACATTAATTAATGAGAGTTCGTTGAATGTAATCTTGCATTAGTTGTAACTGTGGTTGTGGTCCAATAGTCGTAATCGTATGGTATGTGCGTTATGTTTGGTTTGTGTGACCAGTCCTACACTCTTACCGACAAACGGTATGAACAATAAAGTGATGTTTTCTTCGTCTGATTGCATACATTTGACTGATTTGTCGATCGATTTAAATACTTATAATTTAAGGGAAAATCCATTGAAAGTAATTGAGAGCCAAAAGCGCAACAAGTATTGAGTCAACTATTGAGACAACTATTGAGACAACTCTTTAGACAAGTGTTTAGACACAGAATAAACATTTAAGACTATTTCCATCCAAACAATTATCAAGAATTGAGTGAATAAATTGACAAATTTTAGATTAAAATGAGTTCAAACAATAGCGGGAATGCAGTCTCTCCTCAACCGGTGGTCACTAATAATAACGGAAATCAAGCGATTCGAGAGCCCGACTCCGACGCCATTAAAATGTTTGTCGGACAGATTCCTCGCGATTGGAATGAGTCCGACTGTCGAAGACTTTTTGAAGAGTTCGGTGACATTCACTCAATAAATGTATTGCGAGACAAACAGTCGGGTCAGAGTCGTGGCTGTTGTTTCGTTACTTATTATACTCGAAAGGCAGCCCTAACAGCACAGGATGTGTTGCATAACATAAGAACATTACCATCGATGCATCACCCAATTCAGATGAAACCGGCCGACAGTGAAAACAGAAACGAAAGGAAACTATTCGTAGGAATGCTTTCCAAGAAATGCGATGAAAATGGGGTCCGTCTTATGTTTTCGGCGTACGGACACATCGAGGAGTGCACTGTTTTGAGGGATACTAACGGACAGAGTAAAGGTTTGTCAAACAAATATACTTTTTATTTATTAAAATTTTGAATTACTGTTGAAAGGGTGCGCTTTTGTGACTTTTGCGACGCGTCAGTGCGCTATTAATGCCATTAAAGCTATGAATCACTCCCAGACAATGGAAGGCTGTTCCTCACCTCTTGTCGTAAAGTTTGCGGACACACAACGAGACAAAGACGCGCGAAGACAGCAACAGCTTTTGATGCAGCAGTTGTGCCATTCATCTCAGCCTAACCCAACAGCCGCCACATTAGCGGCAGCCGCTGCCAACCCATACCTTGCATTAGCAGCTGCAGCAGCGGCTCAGCAGCAACAGGTCCAACAACAGGCTCAACAACAGAACGCATTGGCAGCTGCGGCCACTCTCGCTCTTCAGCAACAATTGGCCGCAACAATGAGTGCAACTCCAGAGTTATCTTTAGCTGCGGCGGCATTGGCCGCTTCCAACCCAATGATGTTGGCCGCCCTCTGCGGTAGTGCTGCTAATAATTCAAATAATCCAACGGGTAGTTCAACGCCTCAACAACAGCAACATCTAAACGGATCGGGAGATCTTTTCAGCCAAACCCAAAGCCAACCGCATCAACCATTTTCTAGTTTTAGTCTCAGCGGAACGGGTCCGGCAACAATAGCGCAACTGGCCGTTCAGGCGGCACAACATAATAATATCGGTCTGTCCCACAATAACAGTAATGCTAGTGGTAAACAGGCTGAGGGTCCGGATGGCGCTAATCTCTTCATATATCACTTACCGGCAGAATTCGGTGATACAGACCTCGCGTCGACGTTCTCTCCGTTCGGAAATGTTTTGTCTTCAAAAGTATTTATCGATAAACAGACAAATCTTTCAAAATGTTTTGGATTCGTGTCATACGACAACCCGATGTCGGCTCAGGCGGCCATTCAAGCGATGAATGGCTTTCAAATTGGAACGAAACGACTCAAAGTTCAACTCAAACGAAGTAAAGATAAGCCATATTAACATTTAGTGATTTAATTCATCCGAAAATGATTTACATAACAAATGAAGTGTTATTACAAACAGTCGACTGACGGCTCGCAAACGATTTGGGAAATTGTGGTGTTGTTTGCGGTTAACTCTTGTTTGTTAAGTGACTGTAATTATAAAAGAGTCGGACTCTTTGTTTCGTTGCTTTAATCAGAGTTTTATTTGATTTTTGAAGACATTTAATAACTTATCGTTGAATTGCGGACCAAATATTGCACTACATTTTTGAATATTATATTTACTGAACAGAACTGTCCTCAAAAACGCCTTTTGATGAGCAAAACGCTTAACAAACAAAGACAAGACTAGCCTTACATAACTTCCTTATCCACTCGGGATATGTAAAACTTGTAACTAATTGTCCAGTGATTTAATTAATCCTTTTTTGATTTGATAAACAAATTGACTCAAAATGTGCTCACTTTTAGGAAAATTATTTAAACATTTATTTAAAACATTATTCTAGTCTTATATTACCCTTCGGTCAGATTTTATATAATAAGAGCCAGAATTTCATTCAATTGTTTAAAATATATGTAAATTAAAACAAAGTTCAGACAAAGAGCTTCTTATGACACGTTTTATTATAAATGATTGAATGACGAGTTATTCCTCCCAAATGAAGGATCGATTGAATGATCGGTAGCTTATATTTTGTTATTCATTTTTATTCTGTTTTAGCGATGCTTTCGATTCAATAGATTCTATATTTTAATTAAAACAATTCGAGACGAAGTTTTTCGACATTGAATTGCAGTTATGATTATAATAATAATATTAATATTAATAATAACTTTTAAATCGTCACAACATATCACAAATCATACCTCGAGAACAATGTCGGACCCATTGGAAGCATTTAAAGCTCAAATCGTTAATTCATTTCGATTTTCAAATTTATTTTTTCATTGATTTTTATTTATGAGAAACAGAATTATTTTGATTTTTATTGAAATATATTTAATTATATTTACTTAAAATTTTTATATTTACCTAAAAATTCTATAATTTAGTTATAATTAAGTTATAAAAGCCTACGAAAATGGATCTGATTATTGATATTTATTATTGACATACAAAACATTTTCAAATTAATTGTTTTTTTTATATAAAGTTATTTTAATTATGTTTTTGTTTTTTCTATTGATTGTGAAAAATATTTATTCAAAGGATTTAAAATAATTTTTAAATGAATTTTTATCTGAAAAGTCTTAAATCATCGAAACTTGAGATCATTTGCCATCAAAAGTGTATTTTTTGAACGAAACAATTGTTTATCACTTTATATAGGATTCGATAAAACATGTGATGAAAGGAATCACTTCTTTTTAATTGTCAACACTTTCTCTGTTTGTCTGAAAATAAGATAAAGTTTTTTTTATTCACTCAAAAATTTGGGCAAATATTCAAAAGTAATGCTTTAGTGCCAAAACTCAAAGCTCTTAAACCGGGAAATCACTTGTAATGAAATAAAAGCCCAAATCTTTAATTGTATTAATCGAATGGAATTCGTTCTATATTTGGGTTATTTTCCTCTTAAGACCAGAAACTAAACTAATTTAATCGTTATTATTATGAGAAAATGTTTGGTGTTTTGTTTAAATTGTATTCAAATGAATTTGAATTGAATCGATTCGGTGTTTAATTCTTATTATTATTTATGTTAATTCTAATACTTTAACTAATCTATGGATATGTTATCAATGCTTTCATTGTATCGGTTTGTGGTGTGAAACAAATGTTTAAATTATCGTTATTTAGGATTTGTATTTAGATTTGTATTTAATATAAACAATTGATTATATCCTTCACTATTCTAAGCATATTCTGTGCGTCCGATTGTCTTATATTCAAATATTATTATCAAAAGTTATTATTTGTTGTCTCTTATTGTGACCAACAAAACAACAGAAAGTAATATAATTTAAGACAAATGACCAAAAAATGATTATTTTTGACATTAAGTTTATTCATTAAAATTTAAACTTTAAAATCGTTTTCACCATTTTATTCATTTGGGGACAATTGACCATCGATTGACCATGGATATTTTACTTCAATTAGTAATATTGGCCAAATTAACTGAAATCATTAGTTTAACAAGCTTAATTAGCCCTATTTGAAAGTAAACTCAAATTATTCAAATTAATGATCTAGTTTGATTTAGGAAAAAGATTCAAGTTTTTGAAATCAATCAGTGATGTAATCTTGGAAATTGTTTGCTTATATTTCCTGGAAAATAAAGGAAGGGATCGTCAAAACGAAAAATTTTGTGACTAAAAAGGTTTGAATAAATTAATTTTTCAATTATTATATTTATTCTAAGATCTAATTAACTTTTATTCGCTTAAAACCATATTTTTATGATTCCTTTGCTTTTATTACATAATAAAGCATAAAAAGCACCAAAATTTGTCTTATGTTTAAGTAAAACACATTCATACAATACAATACAATAATTTAATACTTTTTAGTTGACTCATAAAAATATGGTTTTAGATAAACACAATTTAATTATTGAAATAATTGATTGTAATTTGTTGTCAGAAATGTGACAAAAAGCAGTTATATTTTGTTTTTACTTTTTTTTGACGATCACTGGATTAGAGTTCAAAAATGAAATTAATCTTATTATTAGATCTTTGAGTTAATGCTTTGAGACAAGAATTAACTGTTTTAAAAAAATTTCAGAACTAATCTTGGTTTAAAAGAATCGATGATTCAATAGACGATCTAAGCTATTGTTTTTTTGAAGATATTTTAAGCTCATTCTTATTATTCTAATTATTTATTGATTTTACTAATATTGAAATTTTTGAGAAAAACTCACTCAATATCTAATGTTTTAATATTTTAATTCTTATTAAACAAACGAAACAATTATTTGATTAGTTTTAATGAATGGTAACTACTATTAATACTATTAAGTTATTTGAAAAAAATAGTGAGTAATGTCTTCATAGTTCTCATGAATTCAGAGGTCACTAAAAGGTTTTCGTAATTTTAAGATAAAATAAATTAAAAAGATATGAGAAATAATGAAATGACAGAATAAAATATTTGAAATTCCTATAAACCACAGAATATTTTATAAAAAGAATGAAAATAAATGTTTTGATTATTTTCAAAAAAAGACAAATAACCTTTTACCTCGCCTAGCAGTACATGTACTATTATGTAGATTTTTGCTAAGGGGTGTACTATTGTCCGGATAACAGTACACCACTTTTATGACTTAATGAAAACTCATATAATCTTGATCAACTATATCAAAGCTTATTTTTTATGTTAAAAATCACTGTAATTAATATAATAATTGCATTATTACATGATATTACTTAACTTGTATAACTCAAAAAATATGCAAGATAAAAATTGATTGCAATTATGCTAAAATATC
>JAQFZM010002466.1:0-13600 GCA_034695785.1 Galumna obvia | reverse complement strand
AAAGTAATACCTCAATAAATGCATAAAATTGTCAAAAATCATGCTTTTACGCTCAAATTTTGGTCCTCTAAAATTTTGAAAATTTTACAAAATTGCCTTTTTGCCAAAATTTCTTAGTTTTTGCATTAAATTTGATAAAATGCATTAAAATATGACTAAATAAAGTTTCATAATGCAGAAAAAGCCTTAAAATTGATGTTTTATGTGTTTTTAAGCAATTTTGGGTCATTTTCAAAATACCCCCCCCCTTTATAACCCCCTTAGCTCAGACCAAAATACCCCCTTATACCCCCTTAGACCTCAGCCTTTTGCCATCCCTGTTATTAATAAAGTTATCTAGATACTATTTTAAAGCTATTTGTAAGCTTGCCCTGTATATATTATGTATTCCGAAATTAGTGACTCCTTTTTTGTTTTTCTATCCTTTAATATTTAAGTTATCAAGTTTATTTTTGCTATACATAGTATACAGTCACTATAAAAACTACAGTGACCTGCTTTAACCTTGATAGTTTTTCGGAAAAATAATCCAGAATAATGGTAATTTCTAAAAATAAAATATGAAAAAATTTGGAACAAGATAAATATATTTTATTTGATATCAAAGCAAAATGTGATAATTTTATGAAAAATTTTGTATATTTTTAAATATTTTAAATCTACCTAGTTAATTTAAACGCAAAAGAAAATGTAATTTCGATCTCTTCTGCTTTAATAACAGAGACTCAGTATATAAAGCCTGTCCTCAAATAAATTCGTTGATTAAAATCACATTTTGTTAGTTTATAAACAAAACTCACAAACGATTAAATAAAATTTGAATTCAATTATTGTTGAAATGACTGACATTTTTAGTGAATTAATTGTTTTATTGAAATATTATTTTTAAAAAAATATAATTTTTAATAAAAAAAAATAAAATAATTTTATAATAAAATCTATTAATGAATTACACTTTTTTAATAAAATTAATTTCTTTTTATCTAATATTTAAACAAAAGACTAATCAAATAACAATCGTTTCAAATTATTTCCTATTAAATCAAATTTCTAAAAATAATGTCAAGGTTAATTTTAATAACAATTGAAGCAATATATTTCTTAAATAGATTTTCTAATTATAAACATGTTCATTTGCAATTCAACTCAAATGTTTTGTATAATATACTCTATTTATACTAGAACATAGTTACATGATATTTGTTTTTATTTTATTTATTGAATTTATTATTCATTAATAATTTTAATTAATATTCTTTAGTTTTTTACTATAATCTATTTTTATAAACTAATAAAATATCAAATAAACTATCAAGGTCTGTTAAAATAATAAAAAACACCTTTTGCTTTGAAGTCAATAACATTTAGAATCAATGATTTTACACTTAATAGAAAAGCACACATTTTTTGTATAAATATTAGCAAGGTTATAATTAAATAAACTTATTTTAAAGTGAATTATAATGAAAATACTAATAATTTTATTAATTTATTCAATAATAAATACAAATCAAATTAATGACAATAAATGGGGAAAATGTTTACAAGAAGTCAACCATCAATTCTTTATATACATAAAGAAAATTCACGAAACGTCTAATGATAAAAATGATCAAGAACAATTATCATTTCCTTATGAAGTGGCAAGTAACACTGATAAAGAAAATACACTTGATCAATTACATCAAATTATAAATTATGCTAAATCTTTGGTACAAAAGCCAAGATCTGAACTTTGGACAGACATCTCTTTAATGCCTACATTACCACCTTTTAATGATGATCTAGGTCATCAAATGGAAGATCAAATACAGGTTGCCCTGGATTATTTAAATGAAAGATTCTATCATCTTGGCGAGCTCCTTGGTGAATTATATTCACATTTATTATTAGTACTTCCAAAAGTACCAAACTTTCCTTATTCTGTATTGAATAAATTATCAAGATCCTATTTATTATTTATTAAATTATATATGCTTACTCTTAACAAATTACAAAACTATTACCAATAAAATAATATTTAATTATTTTTAAAAAAAATATTTAATTTTTATTTTTAACAAATCTTAAAATTTTCATTTGTTCTTGCTTACTGCATTTTAATTAGCTAAATTATAAATAACCAGGGTTAGAAAATAATGATCAACATGAATTTTCTCGTTAATATTTAGCATGTAAAAACATGCAAACAAACTCAGAATAAAATAATTTTCATACAAATATATAAAAATAAAAAGAATATATTTTCGATAAAATTAATTTATTAGTTCAAAGTTACAAGTTAAATTATTTCTATTTAATAAATAATTAGAAACAAAACTTTTACAAATTACTGTTTTATCATTTGAAGCTTGATCAACTTAATAGCTTTAAGATGAATTCTTAAAAATGGACTATATGCTTTTATTAAAGTCTTAATTACTACTAGGACAGTGGAATCACTATTAGCAATTACATTCCCAGAAGAATTAGTGATACTTGAAAGTAACATTGATAAAATCATTGCAATTTCATTTGGGATTGTTGAGATTGCAGATGTAGTAGCTAACAAAATCGTGATTAAGATACCTATATAATCTAGTAACGTTACACGTTGCAAATTTCCTAATGATGTTTCTTTTCTACTGATGATCTTGGTCATAAATGAGCTAAATATATTTTTAAAGTCGAAATCAGGAATAATCGAAACATTTGCCAATTTAATCTCTTCCTCAATATTGATGGACAGCTCTTTCATCTCTTCAACTGTATTTTTGAGGGAAAATTTACTCGCATTTAGTTTTCCTCCATTTCTGGCCATTTGGTCCCTATATTTGTCCAGTTCTTCGTTGAAGTCATCTAAACATACGTCCAATGATTTGTTATTGAAATCCAATTCTTTTGAGTCAATGAATTGTAATAAAATAAAAACAATGAATAGTTTCAACATTTTTATTTAAAAATCAACTAGTTCTCTTTTTTATCGATAAATTACAAAAATAAAAATTTCATGAAACTTGTTCTTTTTATACTTCAAAAAAGTGATTTGTATACACACTTGCCATATATTACATCTCTTAAACTTTTAGTTATATAAAATTTTATTTAATTATATTTCACATATGTTCTTGTTATGTTTAATTGATACCAAAAAGTTAATGAACCTATGAAAAGTTAATATGACAAATGAAATCAGAGAACACAGACATCAATCACTTAAATATTAAAATAAGTGATTGCCAAGTACAATTAATAAGAAGCATAGAATGATCGAAAATAATTAAAATAATATTTTTTTAAACTCTAATGTAAGGTATAGCATATGACCTCGGTCTAAATGGTCATGAGTAAAAATAAGATGTTTGCGCTCAAATATATATACTATTTATTATCGCTTAAATATAATGAGAAATTTCTTTAATTAATCATAATAAAGTGGTAAACTACCTTGCTTGGACACTTGATAATTATTCTAAAGTATTCAAGTCAAAACAAGTCTTTAATTTCACATTAGATCTTTTGATAACTGATTGACAATCTTAAAGTTTGTACAAAATGTTGTCAGAATAAGTTTGAAACTACTTCATTTTTTTAATTATATGATCAAATGCATTTAAACAAGCTAAATTATGTTCATAATTTATCCCCTACCCAAATTAAAAAGAATATTTTGAATTGTAATAGATACAAGAAATTTCAATAATTTTAATTAATAGTACCTTTAAAAATTGTGTCCACTCATTATTTCACTAATGAGCAAATTTTTTAAACAACAATAATTAAATATTAAAACATTTTATATTTTCTGATAATTTATATATAAATTGATAAACTCTTTAAAATTCTAGGGCCTATAATTATAAAGAGTTTATCAATTAATATATAAATATTTGATATTTTAATTCAATGAAAATATATTTATTAAATACAACGGCGTTAAAGAGTTAATCGAAATAGAGAATGAATTATTAGAAAAGATAATCAAATCTATTAATTCAATTAAAAATTATTGATTTACAAATATACACTTTGTTTCAAAACTAACTAGGACAACTCAACAATCTATAACTTCTAAATCCGTTGATGAAATTCAATAAAATTTTAAACATTGACACTTTAACTCCCCCGATTGATAAATATAATATTTGATTTTTGAACCCAATTATTAGGGGTCTCAAAAAGTAAAAAAATCACATTTTTTCTGGTTTCTGTTGAACGGTTTTGCCGATTCTAATTCTGTTAACGGATTTTTAAAGTGCTTCTCAATATTTTTAATTTGATACCAAGTTCATTAAAATCGGTTAAAAAATGACAAAACTATGCTAGGTTGAATATAGAAATTTTGCGCAAAATGAAAAATTAGGGCACATATGAAAAACTGGATCAGATAATTAACTAGTGACTTTACAATAGGGTATTTAAGTAGGAACAATTTTGTTGCCTGGAACATTTTGATCAAAATTAAGATAAAGTTCCCAAAAGGCACCAAACCTAAGAGGGTATCTAACGAAAAATACCAAAAATCTTAATTTTCATAATTTTTAAAAGCTTAAATATAGGTATTTTAAAATTAAATATTATATTAATCAATCGGGGGAATTAATGTATCTGTGTATAAAATTTTATTGAATTTCATCAATGAGTTTAGAAAATATAGCTAATTAATTTGTCCTAGTTAGTTTTGAAACAAGGTGTATATTTTCATTTTGTTACAGTTACAGTCAATACACAATTATAATTACCTACCGTTATAGGACTTACTTCATTAATATTCCTAGCTTGTAAACCCCAAAATAGTTATTAATAGTCTAAACTTACAACATTATAATCATTACATAAAAATAATCCCAAAAATTCTCTGCAATTACTGAAGTCTTATAAATGTGTATTTACTGTATTTGACAACTAGCTCTACAAAGACAACGTTACAATATTAGAAGTTGTACTGAAAAACGTTACCATAACAAAAATTGAAATATTTTAGTAATAAAAAATAATACCTTGTTAATTTTTTATATTTTATGTTGATTTAATTGCTCTTTAATTTAATTTTAAAAAATCAAAAATTAATATATCAGAGCATGTCAAAAATTCACTTTTCTCAATGATAAGATTGAGTTAGAGAGTCGTTCTTTTTAACATTTATTATGGCTAAATTATAATTATTTTTGAAACTTAAATTATTTTATTATCTTTTGTAGTTTATTTTTTTTAATTTTCAAAACTTCTACTTTGCCCCCATTGGCGGCCCCCTCTCAATATTTTGGAAAATGGATTTTACCAAAAATCTTTCAAATTATTGTAGAATCGATTATAATTGAGTACGGTATATGATATTGTACCAATAATGAAATAGCCCAGCTTAGGCTTCAAAAGCCGTATCGTTCTTTGGGCAAAGACGAGACAACGGATTATATTTTAACTATTAAATTAATGTCAAATCATACTATTAACAAAAATTAAAAATATTTAATCATGGTTTTATTTTATAAAAGCCTAAAGTTCCTAATGGAAGTTCTATTACCATAGATTTAGTTTACATATTCTAGATATAATTTAATCATTTGGAATATTTATTTTACAGTTAATAGAATTTGATTGAATTGATAATGAGGAGAATTTACAAAACCAATAACCAATTTTAAATTTGTTAGAATTTTTATTAGATATTATAAAATTTAAGTATTTATTAGAAATTATATATTAGAAATTACACCAATAAGTATAGATAATATTACATAAACTGTGAATAATATTTTATATTTTAATAATTATAAATATATTATTGAGTTTTATTAAATGGATAATTATAGTATTAAATCAAAATAATTAATTTGGTTTTGTACCATTATTAAATTTATAATATATTGGATATAACTTTTAATTGAACTAATTACAGTATAGAGAAAACCGAGAAATTTCATTAAAAAATATAGTAAATAGTCAATTCTAAATAACTATGTACATGTATATTTCAATAAATATGACCAAGGTGTATAATATTAGTTAAGAATTTTTACCCTTATAATTAATTTTTATTTTTAATATAATTATTATAAGTTCTAAAGTAGTTAAAAAGTAAATATGGCCTAAAGATTTTACATAAAGGTAGAACTTGTTTTACAATAATATTTATAAAATAAATATTAATATTATTAGAAGACTGTAAATAATTTGTTATATTTTAAAAAATTTAAGCAAAGCATAGATTATTTAACCATTGGATAAGCGTAGAAATGCGATTATATTTTTATTATTAAATAAATGTCAAATCATACTATTAATATAAATAGAAAATATCTCATCATGGTATTATTTTTAAAAAAGTTTTTAAATTTATAATAAGAACTTCAATGTTTTAACTAGATAATTTAGATAAAATATAATTTAATAGCATAAGTTATCCAGTTTATCTCTTTTGAAAATCAAAATAACAAATTTGGTTCTTCCCCATTATTGAATTGATAATATATTGGATATAACTTAGATTCGGCAAATGTAGCGATGTTTGTAGCGATGTCTTTTGCATTCTTAAATACTATTACCATGTTAATATAAAAATTATACCCTATAATAGTCATTTATATATTCAATATTTAACCTTTCCTATACGTTGTATCATGGTCAAATCTCTATTATAAAAAGAATATACTGAACGATGACTATCAATAATGTTTTCTAAAGTTGAACTTTAAAGTAGACAAATGATATTAATAAGACCTCAAATATATTTTAATTTTGAACATTTTTTCTGGGTATACTTTTTTCTTGATGTTATTTTTAAGCGCGAAATTTAAAAATTCCGAATCTTGGATATAATTTCTAATTGAATTAATATCAATATACAGTTTAAAGAATTATTGAAAAATTTTATTAAGAAATATAATAAATAGTCTAAATAACTATGTACATGTAAGTTTCAATAAATATGATCAAGTTGTCTAATATTAGTTTAGAATTTTTGCCTTTATAATTAATTTTTATTTTTTAATATAATTATTATATGTTCTAAAGTATTATATAAGTAAATATTGAATAAAGATTTTACATAAATGTAGAATTTGTTTTAAAATAAATATTAATTATATTAGAAGACTGTAAATAATATTTTATATTTTAAAAAATTTAAGCAAAGCATAGATTGTTTAAGTTTGGAATGGCGACAACGGCCAAATTATATTTTAACTATTAAATTAATTTCAAATCAAATTTTTAACATAAAAAAATATTTCATCATAGTTTTATTTTATAAAAACAGTTTTTAAATTTTTAATAAAAACTTCAAGGTTTAAAACTAGATAATTTAGATAAAATTTAATAGCAAAAATCATCTAGTTTATCCATTTTAATTCTAAACTATATTTATATAATTATAAAAGTATTTTGATCACTTAAGAGTCAACACAAATGTATAAAAATTATTTTGTGTTTTATTTTATAAATAAAAATCTTGCTAATTTTATTTTTAACATGGATATTTAAACAAATTAAAATTTAAGCGTTGTTTTATTTATTTAATAATTTTTTTAACAATTTTCAATATTTTTGTATTTAAACTTTAAATTTTAGAATATAATTTTAAAGTTAATATTTATTATTTCTTATAAAACTATTTAATAAAAAAAATATTCGATATCTAAACATAAAACAAAGTCTAAATCCGATATTTATTTAAATAAATTAAAAAGAACTAACACTTATAGCTCGAAGTCATTACTAAATTACTAATTATTTTATTTTATATAATATTTTTCCAATTTATGAATAAATTTATTAAAATATAATATTGTAAATACATTTTGTTCTAGTTTGATTTGGAGATTGTTTAAGTTTGGGATGATGGAAGACAACTCATCATATTTTTATTAATAAATTGTCAAACCATATTATTAACATAAATAAAAAATATTTCATCATGGTTTAATTTTCTTAAAACAGTTTTTAAATTTTTAATAAAAACTTCAAAGTTTTAACTAGATAATTTAGATAAAATATAATTTAATAGCAAAAATAATCCAGTTTACCTTTAATAATTCAAAACTATTTTTTTATATATAGTCTGGGCCCGCCTTAAGTCAATCGCCAATAAATCATAAGTTATGACTCATAACTCGGTTTTAATCAAAGGGTTTTAAAGCCCGAACCTCTCCTAAAGTGTGATCAAATCAGTACTTGTGTTCAAAGTCCACTCTAACGTTTTGGATGTCAATAACGTAGCCTATAATAGTACCCTATGAGTGAACTCATAAATGTTACTCATTGAATGTTTTTATTTAAAATTTAATTAAAGAATCAAGAATTTATTAATTTTTTATTACAAGTGAGCTTGATAAAAATTTTTCATTATATAATATACAACTTTTTAGTCTATTAATAAAATTATCTATTACCTTGATACACAATTCTTTGCTAATATTAGAAAACACTATTTTAATTTTATCCTTTAATTGTTCTAAATTTTGAGGAATATCTCCTTCGTTAAACACTTTAACTTTAGAAAAACTTCAAAGAAAAAAATCGCAAGGATTTAAATCTGAAGAAGAGCTTGGCCAATTAAATGTAGTCCTATAATTTAAAAAATGAAATTATTCACTGCATTTCAGTAATAAAATGTAATATATATAATCGTTTTGCACCAAACCACCCAGCTCACCTTCTACTTATAAGGTTTTCACCAAATAATGACTTTAAAATTGACAAAGAGTACGTGGAAGTGTGTGATGAAGCACCATCTTGCATAAAGACTTGTTTATCTATATCTTTGCCGACAAGTCTTTCTAATTCTGGACGGAAGTAGTTTTTAATCATTTCTTAATAATTTTCACTATTCAACTTTGCTAACTTCTGCCTGTCATCAAAGAAATACGGGCAAATAAATCCTTATTAAAAGTAAGGATTAGTTGGGGTTAAAAATATTTTAATTCGCATAAATATTACCTCTTTTAGAGATTGCGGCCCAGACCGTAACTCTTCTTGGATAAGCAGATTTTTAATTGAAAATATTGGGAATTTGTAGTCTTAGATTTTGTCGATTTACAAATACATCTAGATGGAAGTGACTTTCATCACTGAAACAAACATTTTCAAGAAAATCTGGCTTATCGTCAATTTTTTGTAAGAATTCCTTGCAGAACTTCAGTCTTTGTTGAGGAGATCTTTGTCTAATTTTACTACAATTTGAACTTTGTATGAAACAATTGCAATTCTTTTTTAAAAATATTATAAATAGATCCATAACTGATGTCATTTAATGTATTTTTGATTTTCCTAAAAAAGGTTTTTAATTAAAGGGGGTTTTTAATTAAAGGGGGTTTTGTTTTCAATTGTATATTATATTACCGGAGAGATTTATGTTTATGAAGTTCTTCCAAAACTTTTAAACCACTTTCATACGTAACTTTGGTTTTAACTGAACCTTTATATAAATTATCAAGTGTGCAATTTTTCTTCATTTTATTTACAATCCATCGAATTGATTAGTCTTTTGGCACACTTCTTTCAGATTATTTTTCAGAAGATAATCTTCGAACTTCCAATATATTATTTTCATTTTTTAAAACTCCTAAAAATTAATTAAATAAAAGTTAAAATTAAATTATTTTTGTATTTTTTTATATTAGGTAACCAGAAAAGTTATGCGAAAATGTAGAAAAAGTTTGAAATTCATTTATGTTTAGAATAATAGCTTTTTAATACTTATGAAATTTTCAATTTATTTGTTAACTCTTTGACATATATTCACCAAAGAATTTTATTTAAATTAGTAGAATTTCGTGAATTTTTCTTTAAAAAACTTTGGTAGGTCGGTTTTGAGGCTATTCAAGTTCAAACATATTTTTCATATTAAGAAGTGTTCGATAGAATAGAATAAATAATATCCAGATGGTTCAATGTCTTGGCTAAAAGATGGATGAGAAAAAATTTTACATTTAATTTCATTGATATTGCTCATGACCTCAGAATTTTACAAAACTATTTTTAATGACTTTTTTCTGAATGAAAATTACAGGGATTTCATATTTAGGTCCATAAAATCTTTCAATTCTGATTTAATTGATATCGAATCGTTTCTTCATTGCAGTTTGTTTGTAGAGCTAACCCTTAACAACAATATTTGGAATCAGATTCAATCATTTAACTCAAAATATCACTATCTACAAAAAAAATGTCGATCAGATTTCGGTAAGCCTCCAGTACTTCTATGACCACTTATGAACCCTTTATACCATCGATAAATTTGACGTAGTTTAATATTATCTTCGTCATAAAATTTACCAATCATTTTAGCTACATCTGTGTCTTTTGTTCCTAAATAAAATTTTTATATTGAAAAATGTACAACATGAGTTTTAAAATTATCGCCGATAGCCATTAATTGACAATAAATAATTTAAATTTTTTATACAAAAACTATAGTATAATAAATTCTCTTTAAAAAATAATTCACAAAAAAATTTTAAAACTCGATAAATTGTTCAAATACAATGATATAATAAACGGTATGAAATTTTCATAATTTCATTTTCAATTTAAATCAATATTTCGATTATTTCATAATATATTGTAAATAATATTTCTTATTTTATAATAATTTTTAAGAGTTCGAAAGCTATCGCCCCTCTTATCTCATATAATTGGACTAAACTTTTAGTTTTTCTTTTAATTAATCATTAATAATAGTCATAAGTATTACTCCAAATAAGTGATAAAAGGAAATCATTATTAATTATTACTCAATCTTGTCTCTAAATATCATTCCCAATCGAAACCATTCGAGATATCGAATGCTAATATTAAATTTTTTGAATATTAACTTTCAGGAAAAATAAATACTGGATTCATATAATTGAAATAATAAATAATAATTAGTAAAAACTGTTAAGAATTCAGATATTTCCGGTATTAATTAATTATTTAAGAATAAAAAGAGTCAATACTTTATTTAATATATATTTTTTACTACACTTGACCTGCAAGTTTTATGAACAACATGTTCTTTGAACAGACCAGGTTTTGTGAACTTAAGCTAAAATTTTAGAACCATTTACATAGAAGTAATGTTAAAATTATGCCCACTTTTATGAAATCAGGTTTTATGAACAATCGGGTTTTATGAACTTATATACCAAACCTTTTGTATATAAGTCTATACTAAAATTAGTCAAGTTTTGTGAACTACCGTTTTACAAGTGTTACGAGTTATAAATTATAACTTATAATTCAAACTTTTTAAACAAAAATGAATACTACAAAATATTTTCAAATAAAAGAATTAAATTAAAATATAAATATAACATAAAAAGTTTGAATCCGGTGTTAAACACATTATACGGTATTATCAATGATTACAAACTTATGAGTCGTTTATTATATTTGACTGATTTTAGAAGTTTTTATCACAATTTAGTCACAAAAAAAACTGAGAAAAAGTCAAAAACCTTAAACAGACAAAATTTAGTCTTTATTATTAAATAATTAGGGTATAATCTTCTTTGTATTATTTTTTTGTATCAATTTATAATAAACACCTGGTTTTATGAACTGACCAGGTTTTGTGAACAAAATGGTCTGCACGGCCATGTTCATAAAACTTGCAGGTCAAGTGCATATGTTTATTTTATTTGTTGTTTGAAATTTTTAACTTTTTGTAAAATAATCTAATTGAGCGATTCACTTTTAATTCAATTTTAATGCATTTTTTTACTTATGCTATATAAGATGTGCAAGCATGCAAAACTTATTCATATACATTATTATTAAAAGAATATGGAAAGTATTTGTTAACAAAAAAATTCATAAAAATGAACTTTTTTTTGATGAATTAATTCAATTAATACAAATCAATAGAACTCATTGAAAAGGGATTTATCTTGTTGAAAATTTGTAATGAATTATTTGAATCTTTCATTTGGCAAATGAGTGAACATGGTCATTTCATGCAGCTAGAATAAGAAAATTTTTTACTCCCTATGCATTAAAAGTTAATCCCTGTTCTAGTATATATTCATAACAGAAATGTGGTATTTATTCGGAAATCATTAAAAGAGTATATAATCCGGGAAAAATTATACTCCAATTAATTTATAAATTCACCGAATTATATCGAAGCAATCAGTTTGATTCTAATTAATTCTATTTTATATTTAATTCTAAAATTTAATGGTTTCTTTATTTTGTTTTTCTATTTGAAATTATCTATATAAAAGCACCATGGTTTATTTATTTAATTTTTAAGAAAAACTTCATCACAAATATTGAAATTATTAAAAATAAAATATAAATAAAATTAATGAATTGTATAAAATAATAATTAAATATTTAATGAATAATAAAACAATATTTAATTTAAAGTAATTTTTCAAAATATTAATTAATCTAGACTATATTTCAAATATGAATTCATGTTTATTCATAATACAAATATTATTTAAAACAATATTTGCCAAATATTTCATATTTTAATACAATTATAATTTAAAATTTCTATGAATAACATAGAAATTATGGAATAAGTATTATAGTATATTACCCATTGAAGTTAAAAACATACCCAAACATCACACGTCCATCTCCTTAACAGACAATATCTGTTTTATTGAAAAAATTTAAAATTTTATAATTACCATGAATTTGGTTTCTGGTGACACTCCAAGAAGAAACCCAAACTTTTAGGGGTTTGTCTTTCGTTGTGAATATTTTGAGGAATTTCTTTCTGTTTTCTGAATTTTGATAATATTTTTTAACAGTTTTAAAAATGTAGACTTACTCTAGAAAACTAGCAACAGTGTCTTGGTGATTCGTTACTGAGTTAATTATTTCACTGAAATTCTCAATTCTGAGTAGAAATGTTGTCTCAGATCGGGATTCGTCTGTAAAATGAATTTAAAGAAAATATTTTCAATATAAAACTTTAATCGAGAAAATGCACTCTAATTATGAGCCATTAATCAAATTTTGAGGTTTTACAGTGAATTCAATAATAACAATGAAATATTTCACCCCCTATGACTGAAACTGCATCGCTGTATATAATATATGATTCAAACCTTTATTATTAATATTCATATTATCGGAGAAAATATTTTCTGTGAAAAACCAAACTCTAAAATCATTGTATCGTCATTTATGAAACCATTTTCCGGGTCTACGATATACTAAAAAAAGTATATTAGCAGGGATGGCCAATAGGGGGGGGGTATTCCAAAATACCCCCCTGGAGCAGCAAAATTGGCAAAATACCCCCCTGGGAAAAATCAGCGATAGGCCCCCCTCCTAGAATAATCGGTGCCGGCGCAAAGCGCCGGCTCTGACTTTTTAAAATTTTCAGAAAAAATTGCCAAAATTTAAAATAAAACTAGTAATTTAAACATTATTTTGAGTTAAAAATCGTTTAAACGTCATTTTCTCATCAAAATTGTCGATATTTTATAGCGATTTTTACCAAAAAAAACCAATCTTAAGTGAAAAATAGACAAATTATTGCTTTTTGAGTGAAGTATCATGTAAAATTTGCAATTATAGCATTTAATAACCTTTAAATAGCTTAAAATAGCATTAAAAAGCTAAATAGCGCAAAAATAGACGATTTTGAGGTTTTTGAAAAATACCCTACCCTAATACC
>JAQFZM010002465.1:0-13601 GCA_034695785.1 Galumna obvia | reverse complement strand
TTTTTCAATTGTTTTCAGACATCAAACAATTGCTTTGATTTTTGGTTTAAAATCTATAATAAAAGTAAATAAAAGTATAAATATTTGTCGTTTGATATCATTTGTGACTCACATTTGTTGTCAATTCTTGTGTTAAATGTGTGACAATATTTGGTTTCAAATTATACATAAAATTAAAGTCTTTTTCTTTATTTAAATTAATTAATAATTTTTTTGAATAAAAATTTAATTTAAAAACCAAATGTTTGTAAATAACCATTTCGTTGTCATAACGACGTTTATATCATTCAAATATTACGTGACGTTAATAAAAGTTAGAAATTAATTATTTTTATAAAAATGAATTATTTTTTTAATAAATTGAATAAAAATATTGATTTAATTAGAATTTTAAAGGAAAAGTTTTCATATAAATTGTTGAGTTAATGAATAATATTTTTAATAATATATTATTTACTCTTTTTTTTCTCTTTATTTTTATTTTTATTAATTCTTTTTATTATTATTAAATAGTTTTAAGAAATTCTTAATTCATTTAACAATTGATTTAAAAATTATTTATTTTATAACAAAATTAGAACTTAAATAACAATATTATTGAACTTTAATTGTAAAACAATTAATTAAACGTTTTATTAAAAACCGTTTTTCAATCAAAATTCTCGTAAAATTCTAACAATAATTAAATTACTTCTTAAAAGTGAAAACAATTAAAAGTGAATAAAAGTCTGTTTTTTGAATCAAAAGCCGTTAAAACAGTATTTAATACTCTTTTGAAGTCTTAAATGAAAATCTCGTGATTTTATTATAATTTTATTATTTATTCATTTATTGGTAAACATTTAATCATTTGAATTACATTTTAGAAATCATTTATAAAAATTCAAAATTTAATTAAAAAGTTTCAAAAAAAGACGAAAATTTGGAAATCGTTTACCAATTGTTGAGAACTTCATATTAGAAGTGAAGACTCTTTTAATAGAAAAAATTATTAAAATAAAAACAAAAAATATAAATAAATTATAAATTAATGGAAATATTGTTATAATTAAATGAATGAAATTTGATTAGAAAATCACCTCATTTTCCACATTTGCAATCTTTGCATTTGCAGTCTTTACCGCATTGACATTTACCATCACAAGTATTCATCTTTCAATTGGTTGATTGATTTGTGAGAAATAAATCGTTTTTATAGTTTAATTTCTATTCACTTCTTCTCAAAGACTAAACGTTTGAAAGGAATTCACTTCTATTTAAGGTTTAATTGAAATGTAATTCAAATCTAATAAATATGTTTTCAATAGTGTCGTCTGCAAACATGTAATTGTTGTACTCTCTAACTATAACTAGTTTATTAAACTTTTCATCCAATCAGAGACTCGTATTATATTCATGTCATTTGAAATATATTTAATGCGTTTTAAAATGAAATTTATATTAATATTTACGTTTGAATTGAGTTTTGGGAATAACCAGTGATTCAGAACGAGATTTTTATAAACGTTTCAATTATTAGAATTTTTTATAGTTTTTATTAAAATCTATTGATTTGTATTTCTTTCAAGATTAATAATGAAAAGATAGCGAGAGCTTGGTTATATAAGTTATAATAGTTGTTATCATTGTTGACTAGAATTAATGTTTTGTCACTAAAACTAGAGATTGTTTTGAAATACTTTATAAGAGATATAATAAAAGAATTAAAATGAATTACAATATAACAATAGTTTCATAATTTATGAGTTCTTTAACTATAATTAATTACATTTAATCACAAAAGGGATTCAATAAAAGGGAAAAACCAAGTTTTCCTCTTTGAAAGTCATACTCAGAGTGAATGTTATGAAAACATATGAAAGGATATCCTCTCATATCCTCTGAGTATTGAATTAAAAGCTTTGATTAAAACAGAGTTTCAGTAATTCAATAATATAAACAACTTTTGAAGAATTCTCGAGAATATTATCAACAAAAGTATATATTTTTTGAATCTCTTTTACTTCTAATCTCTTAATTTCGTAAAGATTTTCATTGTAATGAACGAGAGATTACTCTTTTAACCACTTATAGCGAGACAGTGACCAAACTCTAAACCAATTAGAAATAAGTATTTTAAAAATTATGACTCATTCAGAAGTCATTTGTTTTAGTATTCATTTAATATCAAAGGACTATTAATATATAATTTTATTAATTTATTTGATTTAAATCTAATACTCTTTACTTTAGATATGTTTTCATTAAATATTTAGTATTGAATTAATTACTAATTTGTTTGTAACAATAAATAGTGTAGACTGTACTTAGAATTCAAATTCGAAATTCTCTCCAACAATGTGTATAAATTGTGCACAATTACATGCTCGTGAACATTAATAGCTAATGATTAACAATGATTGTGGTCTCTAAGAAAGGACGCTGTTGCCATAGTGACAAGACACTATCTATTTGTAAGAAGACAAAAAGGATTAAAACAAATACAAACAATAAGAAAGGGAAAAAGCATTTAAGATTACTATTTATTTGAATCTCGATTGTTTGGCCATCACTGACTCTCAATCACTGGCTCTGGCCATCACTGATGAAAAGTCATCACTTATTGCATCTCGAGATTAGAGAGAAAAGAATCCCATTTCCTCTCTCTATGTCTCGCCTTAGACTTAATGGCATTAAACTATGAAAAAGAGTCTGTTTTTGAAACGCTTTTCATTGAATAATAAATTTAAAACTCAAACTAAACACTCTTTGATCGCAGAAATCATTTCAAAGAATAATATTTTGATTTTGAAAATTATTTCCAAAATAAGATTTAAAACAAGATTTCATATGAAATACTAGTTTTTATAATAAATTCAAAGAACTTCTAAAAGTGACCCTAAATTCAGATCAAAATAAGGAAGGAATAAAAAGAGGAAAATGTTTTCAAATTCAATCTTTTCATTACTTGGATGTGATTCAGATTTATTTGAAGGCCAACTCTTTTGTGGTCTTACTTAACCCTAACCCTAACCCCAATACCATAATTAAGAAGAGTTAAGAAAAGAGTTTTTATAAGACAATCAGCAAAACATCAATTATACTAAGAATAGACTCTTTTATTTCAAATGTTTGACAACTTTAGTGAACAGATGTTTGAAAATTAATATTTTCTCTTTAGTGAAGTCCAACACTTGGTGAGAGACTTATTTATTCAGCTTTGGATCCATTTTTCATTAAATATTTAGTTTTAAAATATTAATTTTGGAAATATTTATAAATTATTTATTTTAAAAACATATTTATTGTTCAAAAACATGAAGAAGTTTGAGTAAACTGAATAAATACAAACGTATAAGTGATAACAATACTAAGTGCTGTCCATATAAGAGACAAACGAATAGTAAATAGATTACAAGCGGATAACTCTACCGAACAATGTTTAAGATTTGTAAGAAAAAGCGTTAGAATTGAAACACAATTTGAATCGATTTGACATTTGGTTGAAGATATTAAATGATTGAGTGCTGAATGAATGCCACGAGAAGAGGAACTCATTTTTGAGGCACAAATAGTTGTCAACAGAAAGAGAATTATAACAATAAAAAGTCGATGAAAAGAAATGAGTAAATCAAACCAATCACCTATAATTAGCACGTTATCATCATTATATAATTAAAGGAAAAGAAAAGAAAGGCTTAAATACCAGCGATAGTGGGGTCTCTTATATAAGAGACAATATGAAAGACAAATTCACACATATTGGACACGAAGTGATAATAAGTGATTAGAAGAGATTTTGACATTTGTTTTGATAACTTAATTGATATTTCACTTATTCTCTGATGAATTATTTGAATTCTTCTGACGTCTTGTGTTATTAATCTGTATTTTCCAGATTTGATTTTTACATTTAAATGATTGAATAAAGAAGAAATAACAATACAATTAAATACACAATAAATAACAGCCAAATGACAAGGTAAGATAATTAAAATGAAATAAATAGCTGACATTATTATTGATTGAAACTTTCTTAAATAACCGCAATTATTAAGTTTTACATCATTTAAATAAATTAAAAAATAGTAATTTTCAAAACCTAAATATTTTATAATATCTAATAAATTATAAACAAAAATATTAATAAATAAACAAATGAAAAGTAATAATGAAAAGCGATTTAATTGACGAAAAGCGGAAGAAGAAAGTTTGATTCTCTCGGGAAGAATATTAACGCATTTTATAGTATAAATAGAGACTAAAACTGAAATCACTTTAAAACTCAATAAAAAGGCTTTTAAATATCCTTTACTATTGTTATTACGACGAGACATAACCACTTGATTATAAACTGTAGAAATTATTGAAATTATTGTAAGTATTCTCGCGGTTATAATGAAATATAATTTCAATTGTTTTTTTGGTAATTCTTGACGAAAACCAAGAAATTTCATCGACAATAGAATTGGTTTTATTATCTTAAAAGTGGAGAACTCATTCTCATCAGACATTTCCATGAGTGAAGAACTTCTCAAAACAAATGAATTTATTATCAAAACTTTAGCCATTATTATAGTGTTTTGATACCAAAAGAAACCTATTTTTATACAAAGTTTGAGTTATAATTTAATTGACAAAATATTAATTGAAAATTTGGAATAACCAGAAATTTATTTAATTATTTTCATTTAATTAAAGTTATTTAAAACTTAATAAATAATTAATTAACTAAAATAACTTAATTTAAGAAAATATATATTATAATAATATTATTTTTAATTAGAAATAATAGTTTTTATTGAAATCAATTTGATAATCCCTTATCCCTTGGTTATCCCTTAATTACTAAACAAATTTGATGATCAGATGATACTTATATTAATGAAAAATAAACAAGTTTATTGTTGAGTGATTATTGAAATATAAATTAATATTTGCTTAAAACAAAACACAAAAGAAAGGTTTGGAAATAAAGGAAATAAAGGTTATTATAAACTCTATTTTTACTTTGAAAGTCAATTATTTCATTTAATCATCACATGAACTGACATTAGAAGTGTTTATACATAGAATTAATTAATTAATTAACAATTATTTGATTCAAAATCAAATAATTATTTTGAAAAACATCTGAATTAACACTTAATTTCTATAAAAGTGTGAACTAATAATGTTTTATTAGAATTGCTCTCAAATTAAGTCAAACTTATTGTCGAATTCTTGGCAAAACTACTTTTGTTTTGAAGCCAAAAGTTTGACTCAAAATCTTTTGTCTTAAATTATAAAAAGTTTTGAGTTTTAAGAATCAAATAATGATTTTCTTATTTATTATTTAATTAAAGTTTTATTTGATTTTTAACGCCTTTTTAAAATCTTTTGTTGTTTTAAATTAATTTTTTTCTCTTAAATTACAAAATAAAAGTTATTCCAAAAGTTATTCCTTTTTTAAAAAATAATTTTAAGAATTTATTCATTTTTTTCAGAAATATTTTCAAAAAAAACGATAAAATAATGTCTGAAATATAGTTGTTTAGTGCGCGAGAGGTTCGGCATTGAATCCTGAATATAGGGATGAGTTAATAGAAGTTTATATTTAGAAATTGTCAAAATATAAACGAATGTCATCTCATCTACTGATGAAAATATGTTGGATTTCTTCCAACATTTGCGACACAATTCACGCTCTCAACGAATGAATTCTTTTCAAATAATTTCTCAAAAATAGATTATTTTCAAAATCTCGAGATTATTTCATTTCAATTATAATTTAACAGTTAAGAAGTCTCGTTTAACAAAAGTGTGATCGAAGTTTTTTAAACATCGATTACAGACCAGTCTTAGGGCCAAAAGTGAAAAAACTCTAGGAATGCCTCAACTATTAATCTGAGAATATATTAAAGAAAAAAGTTTTTGATTATCTCTTATAGTTTAGTCACAATTAAATTTAATTACAACTAAAGTCTAATAAAAATTGAGTGCATTCAATGCTTTTCAATGGAGAAGTGTTTAGCGATGAGTTTGTGAGAGAGCAACGCCTCACTCAGAGCTCGTCTCTTATTGACGTTTAGAGCATATATAGCGAAACCGATCATACTTTTGTTAAACGAAACTGTTTAACGAAGTCTTATAGGGGGAGCACTTAACTGTTAATAATGATTTAAGAAATTATTAAAATAATATTAAAGTTATTATTATTTTATTTTATTTTATAAAAAGAGTTATAAAAAGAAAGTTTTTTTCAAATTTTGTTGAAAATAATTAATTGAAATTTTCTTTTTTCTTTTTTTTATACAATCCTTTGCTTGTAATGACACGATTGGGAAATAAGAGCACTTATTCTGATAAATATCTCACAATTTTCAAGTAATAAAACATTTGAATAATTTTTGTCAAAACATTTAACTTTAAATTTTTAACTCTTTTTCAGTCGATTGCGTTTTAAAACTAAAATCATTTGAATTTTTTCAGTTCAAAGAATTTCTCAAAAAAGACTTCAAATTATATAAACGAATAAATAATTTAAAAGAATAATCTCGAGCTAATAATTATCATTAATATTGAATAAAATATTGTTTAGAAATTAATTATTTATTTCTATTATTTAATGAAAAGATTTCTTTTGAAAAGATTTTTATCACAAAACCTTATGTTGTGTTCAGAGCGTGAATTTGATTTTACAAATGATTAGTGAAAATATTTCTAAAAACAGACACTTCTTTGAAATATTGTAAATCGGATTCAAATCAGGAAAAAAATTCTGTTATAAAAATAGTCACAAAATTTTCTATTCAAACACAAATGTCGTTCAGAAAGAGAGGACTCAAACAGAGGCAGAGATTCTGAAAAAATACTCTTTTTTTAATTCAGTGCATAAGTTGTTTGTCATTTACTTTAAAAGATAGTAATAGTGTTAGAACCAGTTCTACGGATCGTATCATACTCTTGACATCATTTCTTATGCACTCTTCTCACTATCAAGCAAGTTTTTTCTTGAAGAATATTCTTTTATTAAACTCTGAATTGAAATCAATTGAGTTTTTACTTTCATTTGTGAACTAAAATCTTAAAACAAGTAATAAATTGTTTTATTATTGATTAACGAATTCATTGTTGGCTCATATGTCCGACAATTACGGCGAACAACAATGTTGTGAATCTGTGTTCAACTCAAGAGATAATGAAGAAGTTATTGTTGAAATTCGTATAGTTTTTGTAATATTATTAACCGTAATATTTGTCCGAATTTTTGATTTTATCTCAAATAAAGTGAACATTAATTTTATTGTAATTATGGGAAACTTATTCTCACGACTCACTGGAAATTGTAGTAATCCTGAAGAGGATAACAAGTCTCAAGTGTTGAAACGCAAAGGTTTGATCTTCACTTCATTGAATTTTGATTAATTAAGAATTAATTAGTAATTAATTTTAATTTTTTCTAAAAACGTTTTAACAAAACTATTAAAGAGTTTCTGAATTTAATCGATTGAATCAAATCGAAAGGATTTAATTACTTATCAATTGATTGATTAAATCAATTCGTGATTAAAATTATTTTTCTCTAATTTTAAAGACTCTTAAATGAACTGAAATAAACTTAAAGTTTCCTGATTTTGAATTAATTGATAATAGAAAATCTCAATTAAAGACTTTGAGATTAGTATTAAAATGATTGAAAAAAGAAGATTTCCAAATAGATAACAGATTTAATCACATTTTCATCGAGTCATGGGAATAGCCTTTAGAAATAGCCGTTTATTAGATGTTCATTCAATTAGCTCGTTCAATTAATTTTGACAAATTTTAAAAATCTATTATAAAATCAAAATAATTAAATCCAATAAATATTTAATTAAGAGTTAATTAGTTAATTAAATTCAAACGTTTTGCCCTGAACACAATTCTAATTAAAAAAAACCTGATAGATAAAAATCAGAATTGGTTTTTAAATGAGAACTTGAACTTCAACTTTAAAAATATAATTTGAGTTCAAATTTTCTATAAAATTCTAATTTTAAAGTTATTTTATTCCGAAATTATAATAAATTTCCTTTTTTTTATTAAAGATGTTCAGAGAGTTAACTTAATAAACAATCTAGGACACATATGAACTAATTTAAAGTAAAATTAAACCATTTTTATCTTTAAATTTTAGAGTCTAGACTCTAGAGTTTAGGTCAAACTTTTATGCAAAACCATTGATTTTAATTAAAAATTTTATGGTTTTCTATTAACATATGGTTCATAACATATCAGACACTGAATAAAACATTGAATTATAAAAGGTTTTAATGATTTAAAACAAATGTATAACAAAACTTTAATTAAACCTAAAAAAACTTATCACTATTTTTATCATTACTTTTAAAACGATTCGATAATAAAATATTTTTTCCATTCATTCGATATAATAAACATTTGATTTTAAGAGTTTTTAGTTAAAAATCAAATAAAATAAGAAAAATGTTATTCAATAAATGTAATCAATTATTAAGACGCCAATAAATTATCAATTTTAATGTTTGCCTTTAATACAAGATAACTAAAGAATATATTCTTGATTAAACTCCAAAACTAAATTCAATGTAAGTTTTAATAATTTTAATAAATATTCATTTATTTGTTGTAATATTTAAAAGTTGTAAAAAAACTTTTTGAGTTAAATTCAATTCTCTTATATTAATGATTAAATGATTTAGTATTTAATCAAACAATTAATTATGAATTGAATTCACTTTTTTCAAAACAATTGGATTAAAGAAGAATCTTGCGCTAAATTTATTTATTAGAGAACATTAAACTCAAAACTTAAATGATTTGAAAAATTGTTTATTTTATAAACAAATCTGTTGAGCGAGAGTATAGACAAGATAGTATAATCTTTTTAGAAGTTTTTTCACTTTCCGAAAGTCTAAACATATAAATGTTATCGAAAATGATTTTTTCATTTCAATTCTAATATGAAAACAAAAAGGAATCTCAAGAATAGTAACGAATATTAACTCAAAAGCCATTAAACAAATTCATTGTCTGAAATAAACAAAAATCTTAAGTTTAAAAGTGTTTTAAAATATGATCTAAACTTAAATATAAAGAGTTATTAAAGAGTTAACCACATTAAGTTAATCATTCTTCCATTCTTAACTGTAATAAGTTATAACTCTAAAGAGTGAAGAGAGTATTAAACATATCTTACAATAAGTTAATGAAATATAATTTACTCGAAATACTTTTATTCAAATTACAATCAAATATAATAAAAGTGTAGTTCTTATAAATTGTTGTAAGAGCGAGGATTAAAGCTAACATTTAAATCTTGTTAATTTAAGTTCATTTTGCATTAATTGTTGGCGTTTAGTGCTATAAATTAACATTGTTATACCGAGTCTTGTTATTTGGAGTCTTTTTAGAATAGAATTCTTTTGTTGTAAACTTTTATTTTAAGTTTAGAATAGAATAGAGTTTTTAATTAATGTTTTTATATTTGGATTTAATTCTTAATTCAAAAAAATAAGTTTTTAATACTTAAAGTTTAGATTAATTTCTGATTTTATGAAAAATATTCTTTATTTTTCATTTTCAAAGATTGAAGTTTAGTGAAAGTTTCAAAAGTCAAAACCTATTTCAAACAAATGTAAATAAAAAGTTTTCTGAACCTAATTCTCTCTCTCTCTCTCTCCCAAAAAAAGAGAATTTTTGGCAAATATTTTTAAAAAATTTGAAAGAAATAAATCATATGTTTTGAAGTGAAATATTTGAGAATAAAAAATGATTTAATTCTTGGAATATAATATTATCTTCACTTCAAATGAAGAATTTTTTGTTTGTTTTTTATTAAGTACAGTCAAAGACCAATAATTTTAAGTGATTTGGTTTCGAGATTTACTTAAAATTATTGGTTACTTAAGAATATCGATCAAAAACTTTATTTCAATTTCTTTATGGAATTTTACAAAAAAAAATATAAGATTTAGTCAAATGAGAAAAAATCAGTTAATTTTTGTTGTTTTAATGAATTAAATTTCATTTTAATCACAATTTTAAATATTGTTTCAAAAGATAATCAAAAGAATTGTAATTTATCTGAAGAAAATGTTTCTAAAAAATATTAACAATACTTTTGACTTAATTGAAGACATTTTCAGTGATTATTCAATGAAAATTAGTTATAAGAAAACACTTTTTTGTTTGACCAAAAATTAAATTTTGTTACACTTTTGTTGAATGACTTTCACTTAAAATTATTCGTCACTAAAAAGCACTGAATTCTTAGGAATTGGTTTTGAAAGTTACTTAAAATTAACGGTAACTTAAAATTATTGGTACTTAAAATTAGTGGTCATTTTTAACATTACCTTTTGAAATTTGGTTTTGGTTTTTAAGATTTGGTTAAAATTATTGGTTACTTAAAATTGTTGGTACTTAAAATTAGTGGTCTTTGACTGTATTTATAATATGCGTACTCTTTGTATAAATGTATATTAAAATATAAAATGGCGTCTAAATAGCTTTCGTCACAAAATTAAAACGACTTTACGTTAAATATTATCTGTATTTTTGTTTTTGTAACAAATTGTAACAAATTGTAACAAATTGTGGTTAAATTCTTAAAATCGTTTAAAATTTCCTTTAAAATGAGTGAAACCAAAGATAATAAAATTGTGTTTAAAAAGAAGAACCGTTTGGGACAAAAGAGACGTGAAATATGTGATAATAACTCAGAGATATCTTCTGAAGAGAGTAATGAATGGAATAAATTGATTGAATTGAAACAAATCCAAAACCAAAGGAAGAGAAACAATAAAGGGATTAATATCTTAGAATTGACTCAAAACCCAATCAATACAAACACTAATTCTAGTGTTAAGAATGAGACCAAAAGTGGTGGTCTCTCAGATGCCAAGACTTTGTCCAATGAATTGGATTTAGGAAATACTTTTTCTGTTGAAACCAATCGAAGAGACGAAGACACGGATCTAATGAAATATATCGACGAAGAACTCTCTAAACGGAAAGGAGTTCTTTCAGTTTCAGCCAATAAGTGTTGTTCGGATAAACCAGAAGTGAAGACATCAAACGATATAACCAGTCTTTTCGATATATTACCCCAACATTTGGTCACAAATAATACGAAAAAAAATGAGGAAATGCTTTCAAATCAAATGCTTAACGGAATACCAGAAATAGAGTTAGGATTAGAAGAAAAGATTAGGAATATTGAGGCCACAGAAGACGCAAAGACTAGACTTATGGAGAGCCGAACCAATAGATCGAATCAGAATTACTCGTCATTTGTTCCGAATAATATCGCGGTTTGTTTTGTTCAGCACCACAACAGGTTTCATATCAACGAAGACCTCCAAAGACTACATTCAAACACTAAACGTATTCGAACCGAAACACAACAACAAAACAATACATATGTTGAGGAACCGGTTGTTGTCATCGGAGACGAACCAAAACATATGATTCAATTACAGAATAAGAACTCAGAACAACACCACAAAGGCTTCTATGGAAAGGATAAGGCCTCAGATGACTATATCTTTGAAAAATTCAAAAAACAATTTAGAAAATTCTAATTTATTTTAACCAATAAATTAATTGCAAATTATTATTAGTTATTAATAGTTAATTAATTATCATTTTATCGAAATTACCTCTAATTGTATTTTGAGTCAATCAATAGTTCATTTAATCTATTTATGACTGAATTAATTACTTTTTAATCGTAAAATTGTTTTATTTTGTAAATAATAAATCATTTGATATAAAATTTGATGATTTCATTAAATTAAAAATTTATTTAAAATTCTAAATATAGAATGACCATTAATGACCTAGAACAATGGCCCACTTTTCAAATGTATCTCAAAGACTGAGTTTGAGTTCAGTAGTTTTTTATGAGTCACAACATTTTAAAAATGTTTGACTTATTTGTATTTCACCCGAATATAAATTTAAGACTTTAATAATAAATGAAACGTAAAATTCATTTATTTGTTTGAGAATTAAATTTTAATTAAACAGAGGTTTCATCGGTTGTAACGAAATCCACTTTATTTTGTCGGAGAGAAACTTGAGTTTTACCGTTGAATACAATCTGTGCGGTCGTGTCTTTTGGTTTGAGCATAAAATTACGATTCAAAGAACTCTTTGTTTCAATACTATTGCGAATTGTATTGAGTAAAGTAACGAAATGATTGTATTGTTGGGCACCGAAGTGTGGAAAGGGTTCATGTCTTGCACTGTTATAACAGTCAACAAATTCACTGATTAATTTAGTGTCACAATTACTGAGAGGGCCGTCATCTTTAGCTAATTTCAATAAATAATATCTAAGGTCCTGACCCGGAGGTCTCTTCAGACTAGAATCACATGTGGTTTCAATAATCGCAGACTCGAGTGAAGACAAACTGTCGATGGCTTTCATTCTATAGATATGTTCGAAGTCTGAGTGGTTTACTGTCGGATCAAATTATAATTAGAATTAATTATTGAAAATTGACTTCAGATAAATACTAAGACAATTATCTAAAAATTGTGGTGAAAATGTGGTGAAAATGTGGTCAATCACTCAATAAATCAATGATTGAATCACTGAATAATTGAAAATAATTACTTTGTTTGGGATCGGAATTATTGATGGCATTCAAGAGATTTGGTTCAAAAGTGATGTCTCTCACGATATTGAGTTTAGCGTCAATTCTCTGTTTCAGTGGTTTTGGTGCGTCTTTTGCCAGAGGAATGTGTGGAACAAATCGATTCTTAAGAGATAATCGGGTTATTTGTCTTTTGGCAAATATAAAGAGAAGAACCAAAATCTGAAATTTAATTAATAAATGATTGAATGAGTCTTAAATTGTTACCAGAATTCCGATGGCAATACATATAATGGCGGCGACGCCCGACATATGATAAGATTCAGACATCACTTTATCATTGATTTCTTGAAATTATTGAAAATATCAACGAAATTGTTTCAAATGAATTCAAGTTTAGGTCATTAATTGGTCCAAATTTGAAGTAAATCTCATAATTTAAGACTTTAAATGCCGACAATTAATAACATTTTTATTAAAAATGATTTATAAAAATTAAAAATATTAAGAAATACTCAAATAATATATAAATTATTTGAATATTTGTTTATTTTTCGCAAAAATATTTTTTTTAATGAAAATTGTTTTGACATAAAGTAGAGCTCAAAACATGTTTAAGGAAACAACAAATCAAATACAGTAAAATCTCTATAACTAAAGCCGAGTTATGAAATAGGAATTTGGTTGAGATATAGAGGTTTCTTAGATATGGAGGTAATTTTCTATACAAAATGACCAGTGAAACAACGGTTTGGGGTCGAGTTATAGAGGTTTTTTAGATATAGAGGTAATTAAATATAGAGGTTTTACTGTATACGGCAAATCGTAGGCTTTTATCAACGATATTATCAAATAATGTTATATAAAATTAATAATATATTTAATAATTATTATGATTTTATCGATGAAAGTGATAACAAATAAACTAGCTAGTTACTAGTACAGTTAACTCTCCTATCTTGAACTCTCGTAACTTGAATTCAAGTCTATCTTGAATTAAATTTTAAGACCCGATTC
>JAQFZM010002464.1:0-13602 GCA_034695785.1 Galumna obvia | reverse complement strand
ACCAAATTTTTAACTTAAAAACTGTAAATTTGACGTTTTTACGCGTTTTTATTAAGTTTTAAGTTATTTTTCATAAATATTACAGCTTTGTACTTATTTTTCTCTTAATTTTTACTATTTTACGACTATTTTTCCGAATTTTTTGCCTATTTTTTCCCTTTTTCTAGAGCGGGGGGCCCCTAACTATTCGGCTCAGGGGGAGGGGTATTTTCAGGATTTTTCGTCTCAGAGGGGGTATTTTGAAATACCCCCCCCTTTAGCCATCTATGGTATTTTGACCTTTGCATATGCTCCAATATTTTATAGATCACGTTACTATAAAAATTTTAAATTAGTCCTAAAACCACACGTAAGTGGATATCATTCATGTTTTTTACACAATCAAAATATCTCTAACCGTTTTAAAATGAACTCATTTTTATTTTGAAACAAACTTTTTGAACGTAGTAACAATTATAAAATATAGTTATTAAAATTTTTAAAATAATATTAAATAATTTTTATATATAAATTTTAATATAAATATATTAAAACCAAGGATGGCAAAAGACCGAGATCCAAGGGGGGGTATTTTGCTTCCAGCTAAGGGGGGTATAATGGGGTATTTGAAAATGACCCAAAAATGCTTAACACATAAAACATCAATTTTAAAGCTTTATCTGCATTATGTGACTTTATTTAGTCATATTTTAAAGAATTTTATCAATATTTTTGCAAAGAATAAGAATATTTGGCAAAAAAGGCAATTTTGTATATTTTTCAAAAATTTTAAGGATCAAAATTTTAGCATAAAAGCATGATTTTTAATAATTTTATGCATTTATTGAGGTTTTCCTTTAACTTTATTCAAAATTTCTCCCATCTTTTGATATTTTCTCTTACATCCTCTCTTTCTCTAGGAGGGAGGTCCTCTAACTCTCGTCTATGGGAGAGGTATTTTTCCGATTTAAAGCTCTAAGTTGGGGTATTCCTTAATACCCCCCTTTTGCCATTCCTGATTAAAACACTTGGTCTTTTATAATATACTTGAAACTTGTAAAATAGAACATCTTAAAAACATTTATTTTATAAGATTTGTATTAAAAAAACTGTAATTCAAACTCAAAATAATTTTTGAAATAAACCAAATATTTTAATTTCATTAAAATGGGGGCCTGCAAGTGCTGTGTTATATTTTTAAAAGTTTGTAAAAAATAAATAACATTTTCTGTTTTAATCTTAATATATCATTTTATAATAACCTTGTAAAAAATTATTTAATTTTTATCAATGAGATTTCAAATTGGTTTAAGATTTTAAAATTAGTTCTACTTCAGGGTAAAAATATACAATAGTGGAAATAATTATGTAAGATCGCTTAAACCTCTGTAATTTTTGAATGGCTCAATGGATTTTAAAGCGGTTTTCATTAATGTAATCTAGAATATATAGATTATATAAAAATATATTTATAATAAATTTGAATTAAGGTAAAATTATTTTTATTCATAAATTTGATTTAAGTTTTAAAATTAGTTAATATAAAAATTTTTGAAATTAATTTATAAGTTGATTATAAAATATAAAATGAATTAAAACAAACTGTAATTCTTTCAATGAATACTTTCTAAAATAATTAATATAGCAATTTTACTTTATAGGTAAAACTTATTAAACGTTTTTTTGTATAAATTTATAAATAAGAAAATTAATTTATTATGAATTTATATAAACTTCAAAGATAATTCTATATTATTTAGAAATAAATCAAATATACAAATTATAAATATAGCTATAATTCTTACAAGAATTTTATTTCTTTCTCCAAAATTATTTTATAATTGAGACAAAATTAAGTAAAAATTTATTAACCGATATAAAACAAATTGACACATTGAAAGCAAAACAGGATTGAAACTAAATCCTTTAAACATAAACAAAATTTAATTTCTAAACAGAATTTCATCTGTAGATTTGGTGGATTATTCAGATTATGTGTGAATATCTTTATTATTATACTTTTTAACTATTTATAATTTTTATGTTTTCACTCAAATAAAAGTTCAAATAATGATCAAATTGATTATAAAATAATATATATTTACAGTACTCAATTGATAATTTTAAGTACCAATAATTTTAACTTACTGTTAATTTTAACCAAAACTCAAACCATAATTCCCTAGCCATAGACGTATTGTTAAAAAACTATCAATGATTACTAATAATGTTGTCAACACGTGATACGAAATGAAGTTTTATTGAAAAGGCTTTGATGTGGACACTATTAATACATGCTTAAGACTGAATACATTTAATGTAAAACATAGGCTTTTATAGTAAAAGTTAGACGCAATGCTAGATTAAGTGTAATCTAAAGTTGTGGTTATTTTAGATATGAGTTATGCTGAGAACCAGAGTTGAAAAGAATTCGAGAAGAGTTGAGAATAACAGCAGTGAGTCTAAGGACTATCTCAATATAAATTCATTAATTTGTATAATTATAAAAATTAGTTCTTGAAATTATCCTTAAATAATGAATAATTAATATTAACTTTAAAATAAATATAAAACTTTTTTCAAAAAAATTGTTAATATATTTTTCTAAATTGGAAATTTTAAAAAGTGAATATTCTTGAAATACATTCATTTGTTAATTTTATTAATAGAAAATGTAAATCAAATCTAGAATATTTTTTAAAATGAAAAATCCTTTTAATTTAGTAATAATTAGTAGTATACTGGACGTTTGTAAATTTAATTTATAAAATATTATATGACGTTTTTTATCATTAAATGATAGTTTTGTTATGATAATTGAGCTTGATGGGATTGCAACCACCAAATTGGATATAAATTTTAAATTAGCTAAAATAAATTTATCAATTTATCATATGTCGAATTATACATTTTTGAACATCTCTTCAAAATTATGTAAACAATAATAATTAATTAAAATAATTGAACTGTAATTTTAACACTAAATAATTCTTAATATTTGCCAGAAATGCAAATTATTTTTCCGGGAATAATTTCCAATCTCTTTTTAATAAAATTATTGTATTTATTTTTGACTAATCGGTTTAATGGATTTAATTGACAAATAATCAATCAGAACAAAGAAAAATTATATTTTATCATCAAAAATTTCTGAAAATATTGTCTTAAAGGAATAAGAACTTTATAAATAATTTATGTATAGCAGATTTTAAATTAACCTTTTCTTAAAAACAACTTAAATCGATTTTTTTATCTAGGAAAAGTATTTTATTAAAATTTATTTTTTTTATGACTATAAGGCTTATATTTTCTAAATTTTTTAATTATTATTAACAGAAAAATATTAATTTTTCATTTAATATTTATATTAAAATTTATTTGTTAATTAACTGTAAAGATAACTTAGAATTTTGATAACTTTATTTGTTTCACTTAAATTATTTTTTTTAAATAATTAATAGATTGAAATGAATCAAAATTATAGAAGCTTACTTAAGTTTTCAAACTGTATTCTAGGCAATAAAAATTTATAAAACCTTCTTGTATATTAAATTTTTATTAAAGTTTTCTGACTTTCAAAATGCTTTAAATACTTTTATATAAATTAAAAATTTGATGGCTGCATATTATTTATATTAATAATAATTGTATTAAATTTATCTTGTTCATTAGATTAATCGAGCTTTAAATGCTATTTAAATTTAAATAACTCAATAAAATGATTAATTTTATCAGAATTTTAATTATAATTTTTTTAAATATTTTGAGTAATGAATAAAATTTATTCATTATAAACAATTCATAAATATTATCCTTCTATAATGAGATTTTTCTTATAATTATTTAAATTTTGAATTCATTTTAAATAATTATTAATGAAATTTGTGATGAAATAATGATTCTTTACTTCAATATCAATACTTAATAATTTAATTAATATCTTTTATATCTATAAAAGAGTTTATTTAATAAATATCTAAAATAATACATTAATTCATGAAAAAATTTATTCATATAATATTTATTAAATTGATTTTATTTTTTTTAAACTTTATATTAATTTCTAATTATAATGACAAAACAAAGTATTTTTTTAAAGTTTTTAAAAAATATAAAAAAATATAAATTAATTTGAATAATAGTTTCATCCATTAAAAGTAATTTAAATTAAATAGTATTTAATATGTCAATTTTTATATGATATATAAAAAACTTTTAGATGCGATAACGGATATCCATTAAAAAAAAATTTTAAAACAAAATTACAGTTTTTAAATTTTTAATTAAATTCTATTGATTAAGATAAAAATTGGCTAGTTTTAAAATGTTAATAATAAATGAATTTTTTGAAAAATTGTATTAAAACAAATAATCTGTTTTAATTATAAATAAATTATCATTTACTAAAAAATTGTCGTGATAAAATCAATTATTTTATGATAAATCAATTCTATTTCATTTTAAGAAAAAAATATTACAAAAGCCAGTGTTTCAATAGGGATACAATTTAGGTTTGAAAAAGTGGCAATGTAATAGCAATTTAAATTTGCATTCTCAAATACTATTACCAAGTTCATTAAAAAATCATACCCATTAAATATCAAAATATAACTAATAATTGACCTTTCCCTATACGTTGTATCATGATCAAACTCTAATATAAAAAGACACTAACCAATGACTACCAATTATTCTTAATATTTTCAAGCGCGTACTCTAAAAATGACCAATATTTTGATAAGTTATCATCTTAAAATTAAAAATTGAATTTCGTTTATTTTCAAAATTATCTAATGATTAAATTAACATTAAATTCATTATAAAATAATTTAAAGAGATTTATTTACTCTTGACTATTATTTACATTTAAATTCAAAATGCATTCAATCAAAGTTTAAATTTTGCGCTTATTTTATAAATTTTATATTAAAAAATTATAGATATCCAAATTTAAGCCACAATTGTATAGTATACAAACCAGTTTAAGCCCACACATAGTAATTAATAAAAATTGTTAGCTTTATAGGCTTTAAAACTATATTAATTTCAAATTAAAATATTTGATTTCTGTTATTTTAATATTAACAAATTTTTTTATTGATTTCAAATATTTTTCTTTATTTTAAAATTTTTCATCCTCAAATCATTAAAGCTCTTTTGTCACTTAACCGAGTTTATTTATCTTGGTGTCAAATTAAAATATAGCTTGCACTATCTTAAACTTATATTAAAAATATATGCAAATTATTCTTAGTTAGGGTTGGGAATAAGGTGTTGTATATGTCACTATGAATCATATTATAATCAAGCCTAGGCTCCGGTATAACCAAAAATATCGGAACTCAAATAGAAATGTTTGAATGAGAAAAATCAATAAATTAATACAAATGTACGATAATTTTAAGGAATTATATAAATTATTTAGAAAATATAATGACTTGAATATTAATAAATAATTCATTGACTCATATAATTAGACCATAATTAGAGATAGGCAGAAGGTTATGAAGATTGGAATATTAAGCTTATAAGAGGGACATGCACAAATCTACATTAAATAATAAGATAATATATAAAGATTTTTTTACAAGTTATTGATATTTATTTTTTTTGAGTTTAATAAAATATATTTATATTTTTAATTTCATGAATATCTGTTTGAATACATCTTGCAAAACTGTATACAAGTTAAATCAATTTAGTTAGCATCAGTTTTATTAAGTTATGCGTTAATGAACCATTTTATTGGTTAATAACAAGTGATCTAATATTAAAAGTAACTTTTATAAATTCATATAGTTTAAAATTAAAATCATTTTTATTATTCAATTTTAAAGCATAAGTTAGAATATTTTGCATCTTTAGTTACAAAGGATTATTTAAGATTATTATTATGGTAAACTTAATAGAGTTAAAAGAGTTATTTAATTAAATATTATTTTTAATGAATAAAATCTAAAGATTTATTACAACATTAGTCAAATTATATAGTGAAATTTTTTAAAAAAAAATTAAATAATGATTTTAATTTGGAAAAAAAGAGTTTTGTCACATTATGAATTTTAAGCCCTAAATATTATTACCATACTATTTTTAAAATAAACATTTTATTAAAAATTTATATAATATTCCATCTTTATTATATGTTATATCTTGTTCAAAACTCTAATGTACTAATTATAAATAATATACTAATTTTTGAATAGTATTCAATGGCTATCAATAATGTCTTTAAATATGTTCACAAAATAATTTTCTAAAGTTTAATAAGTTCTAATTTTTTAACATTTTTATGGGTATAGTTTTCCTAGCTTATATTTTCAAGATAGGCGTATTATAAAAATTCCAATAAGATACTAGATGAGTATTAATAATTAAAATAATGATACATAATAAAAGAAAATATTAGAAAAGGAAAAGAATGTAAAATTATTTTAATCCAAATATATATTTTCAAAAAATTGATTTTGTAGATAAAAATTCTAAATTATTTAAGTAAGTTATTTGTTCAAAAATTTATATTCGAAATTTATAATATTTAGTAATTTAATGATCAATATGTCACAAGAACATTAATTATTATTTATATTCTTTATAATAACAAAATAACTAATTATTCAAATAAATTAAAATAAAATCATTAAATTTAAACTCTCTATGTGCAAACATAAATGTTTGTATGTTTATCCAGGCCAAATAAATTACAAAAACTATAAAATAATTGTATCTTATTCACCTTTACAATAGAGAATATATGTTAAAATTGAGTCAGATACGTCTATTTTAAAGTATATGTAATTAATCTTCTCTGAACAAACATGGATTCATTTCAATGTTGCACAAGCTTAATATAAATGATAAAACTTTATTATTCAAGTTTGTTAACTAATCGATTTTATTAAACAATTAGTCAGCACCAAGGAACTTTACAAAAACCATTGTCTACTATATTATCAATTAAAATTTTTGAAATTATTAATATTTATATATTTTTGTTTTCCTCACAATAAAAAATGCTTAAAAAAATTAAAAAACTCATAATGATTGAATTTTAGTTATTTTTATTAAAATAAAATCAATAAGAATAATTTAATGAAGGATAGTTTACCAAAATAAAAATAATTAAATTTTTGTTTATTTAAAAAATTATATTTACTTAAATTACAGTCGGTTAAAAATTGTTTTAAAATAATTTGAATATATTTATTTACTATTGAATATTAATAATATTTAAATTGCAAATGCAATCAATAAATAGTTTATATTTTGCACTCATTTTATTATTTTAATCTATTAAATTTTAAAATTTTTTATTCTGATTAAATAAATATTATATAAAAATATTACTTTAAAATGTTTGTGAAAATTAAATCAAATTCATTTCTTATTTTTGAAAGATAATCCAATTAGCTTTAAGAATGAGCCCATTGTAAAAAATATGATCTATATTTAATAAAATTAAAGTTAAATAAATTAAAATTTTTAAATATCAATTGTCCAATACCTCATACACCATAAGATTTAATTAGAAAAAATTAAGACAATAGATTTTAAAATTTTGCTGGCTGAAACTTACATTAAATTCATTTAAATTTTAAATTAAATAATTAAAGACAATTTTTTAAAATTACTGGGAAACCACTATAAGTTAAACAAAAACAATCCAACATATCAATTCAAAACTGAAAAATGTATTAAATTTTCAATAAAATTTTTATAATAATAAATTTTCAATTATTTTTCACCAAGATAAGATATTAATAATAAATAAAAGTTAATAATGTGATATATAAATAGAATCTTACTAATAGAACATATACAATACAACATGTACTTCATAAAGTACCTTTAATATCATTAATGTTTTGATATTCAAATTGTTGACCACTAATTGTAAAAATTGTTTTCGTGATTTTTTTATTTTTCGTAAATAATCGAAACATTATACAGAATTGGTTATCATCAATTAAAAAATTAAAATCTCCTAAAATGCATAAAATAACTTAAAATTCAATATCAATTTTAGAAAAAAAAATTAATTTAAAAATTAGCCTATTGTTAAATTTTGAGTTTATGTTATGTACAAAATAATATCTTCTAATTGATATAATAAAACTCAACAAATAAGTCCTCAAAATTAGATATTGCTTAACACCTTATTTTATAATAATTGGTTGAATGAAATCAATCTTTTATACAGAAATTAATTCTATTAAAATTTATTAAATAAATATTGTTTATCATTATAATAAATTTATTATTTAAAATTATTTTATTTAAAATCTCAAAAGATTGAAACACAAAATTGTATAAATTTATTTGTATTTTAAAATTAGTTTTTTCGATGAAAAGTTGTTTAATTTAAATTATAATTAATTTGATAATTGATATGTTAAAAGTTAATCCCATATTTAGTCCAATTTATTTTATTTGAATTAACAGATTAATATAAAAATAATTTAACGATATAATTACAGTTTAAAAAGCTTAAAATTTATGAAATTATTTTGATAGACGTTTTTATAGATTTGAATTGACTACTTAATTTTAAAATGTTAAAAATTAATAAATAATTTAAAAAACTAAATTCAAATAAAATAATCCAATAATTCTAATGCTAAATAAATGCTTATAATTCAACAATTACTAAAATTTTGTCTTGATAAAATCAATCTAATTTTGAGAATAGGTCAAATAAGCTTAACACAATTTTAAAACATATTAATTATAATTTAAATTTTACTTAACATTAAGTATTATTTATCAATTTTATTTAAATGCTTTTCTTTTAATAAAATTTCTTTCCATCAACTTTTTTTACAAATATATTTCAAATACGAGAATTTATTTAATAATTTTTCCCAACCAAACAACATTTTGGAAACTCTATTTTAACAGTTATTCAAAACTTTATGATAAATAAATGTTATCCTCAAAGCCTTTTTCTCCTTAAAAGCAATTATTTCTAGAATAGTATCATTTATTGATATTTTAAGGTTTTCTAAATCATTGTTGGAATAATATTATTTACAAATAAAATTTATTTAATAAAAATCTATTTTTTTAATACTTAACATAAAATTTTAATTAAATTTTTCGACAATAATTTTCCTGCCAATTATGGTTAGAAATAGGCAGAAGGTTATTAAGATTAAAATATTAAGCTAATAAGAGGATAGTGCACAAATCGTCAATAAATAATGTGATTTTCATAACCTTCTACCTATCTCTACTTATGGTCTAATTATATGAGTCAATGAAATATTTATCAATATTCAAGTAATTATATTTTCTAAAAAATTTATATAATTTCTTAAAATTATCGTACATTTGTATTATTTAATTGATTTTCTTATTCAAACTTTTCTATTTGGGTTCCGATATTTTTTGTTAAAAATTAAATTATTGGGTGAAATGTAAGGTTTTTTGCAAAATTTCCTGAATTTTCTTCTTTTGTTAATTTAATTTCCAATGAAGCCATTAAAAGGTTTTTTGTTATACTATCATTAGTTTAAATATCTACTTGTTCATTTAAGATTATTGTATATTTTGTTTTTATTATTTCATAAAATGAGTTAATATAATCGCAATTTTCTATTAAATTATTACAGTTAATTGAAAATGATTTTTGATTTAGATTTTCTGAATTATAATTATTTAGTTTTCATTATTGACTTTCTATAATTTTCTGAGCTTTAATCTCAAATTAATTCCAGAAATGATCACATTTTTTATAAATATTATCCGAAACATTTAAACTTTTAAATAAATTTTCATTATAATTAAAAAATACACATTTTAAATTTATTTAAAATTTGATGCAGGATTTGCTTTAACTCTAATTATTTGCCATATAAAGAAAAGATTCGTTAAGATCTTTGAACTTATATTCATCAACTAAAAAATCTAAAGTAAAATTAAAATATTTAAATTGAAATTTCGTATAAAGCTTATAATAGCTTAAAAATAAATATCAATTTTAGAAAAACAATTAATATAAAAATTAATCTATTGTTAAGTTTAGGGCTCTTTATAATGTTCAAAATAATATCTTTTAATTGATATAATATATTTCTACAAATAAGTCTTGAAATTGGATAATGTTAAATTACTTTTTTAATAAAAATTGGTTTAATGAAATCAATTCTTTTTAATCAAATTAATTTTATTAAATGTTAATAAATATTGATTGCAATTAAAATAAATTTATTACTAATAATAATTTTATTTAATATTTCAAAAGATTGCAACACAAAATTTAATAAATAAATTTGTATTTTAAAATTAGTTTCATCGATGAAAAGTTGTTTAATTTAATTATAAATTGGATAATTGATATTTTAAAAACCAAAGCCTTATCTGGCGAAATCTTTTAGAACTAATGGATTAATTTTAAAATAATTTAATAATAAAATTACAGTTTTACAAGCTAATAATTTTTTAAATTATTTTTAAAAACCTAAAACTGACTACTTAGGTTTAGAATGTCAAAAATTAATAAATAATTTTGAAAACTAAATTAAAATACAATAATCCAATAATTCTAATGCTATGTTAATGCTAATAATTCAACAATTATTAAAATTTTGGGTTGATAAAATCAATTAACTTTTAAGAATTGGACATATAAGCTTAAAATCAGTTTTAAACATATTAATACTTAACAATTTTTATTTAAATGCTTTTTGTTTTAATAAAGTTTGAAATTAATTCTATTGTTTATCACTTAAATAATCATTTATATGATCTAAATAAAAGTATTGTTTTATATAATTGTAGAATATTTAAATTATTTTCAACAAATGTTTTCTGTGACAAAAATCTTGTTTTAAAATAATATTAAAATTGTTCGTGTTCGTGAATTTGAAGATTTATGAAGTCAGACAAATAGCTTTAGGCTTAATTGTCAGAAAACCAATTACTGATTAGTGATAACCTGTAGGGATTGTGTTTAAAGTATTGTTTCAATAGTTTAATAGTGCTATCATTGTTTTAGGAAATGAATAATTCCAAACTTAAATTTCTCACACATTAAAGTGATGAAGATAAATCCGAACTAATCATACAATAGTTAGACTCTATGTATAGTGATATGTACTGCATTCGTCCAAAATTAAAGTGATATTCGGAAACTTCTTTTGGAAAGGCTATTTGTGATTGCTATTTTTTGGTAAAATAAATGCCTTTTTCAATGAGACGTTGTTTTTCCTTTAAAATTTCAGGTGAATTGCAGTAATATTTAGGAATTTGTGTGAATAAAGAAAACTTAAACAAATAGTTAAAGTTATACATATTAAACATCTATTGCTTTGACACAAACATATTAAATTTTTTCTTATTTTAAGGCAAATAACTTAAAATAAGCAATCAGATCATCATCAATACGATCAAAATTGTACTTTGCGTTCATTAAACAACACACTTTTTTGAAGAAACTGTGAACTGTTCTCTATTTTATACCTTTTGATAAGGCATACGTGCAAACGAACATCAATCAGATTAGAGTGACATCAGTTGTACTAACAGCTGATTCATAATTTGTGTTAGTGTTATAGCTTCTGTTTGAATTATTGTTAGTGCTTGCGCTAATGCTAGTGCTATAGCTATCACCAGTATAAGTGCTAGCGTATAGTTAAGAGTAGAGTTAAAGGCGTTGTTTGTACTAGTGTTAGTGATAGTTAGCTAATGAGTATGAGTTAGTGATAGTGGTTTTAATAATTTTAGTTTGGACTAAAGTTATAACTAGTTTTCTTGCTAGAGTTAGCACATATGCTAGCCCTAATTTAAGTTAATGTATTAATAATAACATTGTTAGTTAAAGCATATACAGTCGATGAATTAATTATATAAGGTCACTTAAACTTCCATAGCTTTTGAATGGATCAATCGATTTTAAAACCGTTTTCATGAAATTTATCTAGATTAATTAGATATTATGAAATATCAATTAAAAATCTAACACCTTGCAAATTTTGAGTTAATCTTATAAAAGATACAAGAGTCGAAACTAATACTATAATTCTATATATATATGTCGAACTAATCTTATGATATTTTTATGATCGAAATACATTTATAGAAAATAGCTTTTACTGTACTTTAAATAGTTTATTATTTATAGAATTAAATCCATCGAATAGCTATTTATAGTTTTTGGAAAGTTTCAATAAAATGATTTCTCAATATTTTATTCAAACATATTTTTAACTTGCAATTTAATATTAGTGAGCTATTGTTAAGCTATATTAGCTAGGGCATAGACATTTGATTATCAGAGGAAAAATCAGAATTAAAATTAATGAAAGACAAACAAAAATTCATTGAAGTAAGAATCCTATCGACAAATCATTGGCGGAGAGGTTTTAATATATTCTTTAAAATTTTCAGACAAATTCCTCCTCGACTTAATTGGAATTCTCTCTAATTCTTTATATTCAACTAAAGTAACGGCTGAATTCTTCATTTGGACCAAAAATTGGGAAAACAATTGTCTTAAACGGGAATAATTTGGATTTTCAGTGAATTTTATTTCTAAACAATAATTAATAAACCCTTTGAACTGAATGGGAAGTCCATCGCAAAGTTCATCGCCATAACATTTCATCAATACTTTTCTCTTGAATTATATGCTTTGGAGTGAACTTTAGACCAGGGAATGGATCGCTCCGCCAAATATATCATAGTATAAGCAATGGAAATTAAGTCATCCCTTCGGGACTGTTCTTCTCCTTTGTGTGCGTTTACAGATAAAAACTGTACGCTTCCGACAGAGTATTTCTGGCTTCGGATCTGATAACGAATGTGAGGAACTGTTGGACTACTGAACACTTTCGCCAAATTAAAATCAAATAAATACAGAAAATTTTCGACATTTTTGTCGAACACAAAGTTTTCGGGTTTAATATCCCTATGAATAATACCTCTTATGTGACGATTAGTGACTGTTGAGATCATTTTATCGGCAAAATGAATGACAATCTCTAAATTCCATTAATTTTTATTTAATTTTTATTTCCAGAATTCAAACAAATTATGAGCCAATGGTCTCATCACAAGATGTCGGAAATAATCATTAATTAAATAGACGACAACAAAATCAAAGCATTTAGTGGTCGACAAACTCTTATATAATTTCCATTCACTTTCTATCGAATGTCTAATCTTTAGCTGTTCTTCAATTACTTCCACTTTAATGATAAGTTTTGTATTTGTTTTGATGTTTTCGCATCTGAAGAGCTCTTAAGTGTTTTAAATTATCCAATACTTTATATCGATTCCCAATGAAATTTCCCGACTTTTAATTTAATAAATTAAAAATTAAAAACTTTTAAGAAATAAGAAATAATAAGAAATACCTCAAGAATTGGTGCCATAAATGAATTTATAACTATTTATTACAAAAATAAACCATAAAAAGAATTTTTATTAAATATCAAAATAAAAGTTAATTAAATTAATTAATTCAACAATTAAACAATAAATCACTTAATTTTAATTAATTTAATAATTAATAAAATTTACAACAAAACAAACATTTAAAGTAAACACTATTTTAAAGAAATAAAATGTAAAGAAAACGTGAGATTTGTTGACGTATTTTACATAAAAGACTAGAAGTGCCCT
>JAQFZM010002463.1:0-13604 GCA_034695785.1 Galumna obvia | reverse complement strand
TAGGCACGCAGGCACAGGTAAGGCATAGGCACGCAGGCACAGGTAAGGCATAGGCACGCAGGCACAGGTAAGGCATAGGCACGCAGGCACAGGTAAAGCATAGGCACGCAGGCATAGGTAATTGTATAACAAAAGGTGAGATCAGACTAGAGAATAGAGTAGGGAAAGTGAGAGAAGAATAAGAGAAGAATAAGAAGAGATTGATTTTATTTTATTGATAAGGTTTGTGTCCTAATTGGAAATAAGAATATCGATAAAATTGATCAGCATTTGAAGCATTTCCGCTGCTTATGTGTGAAACTTGGAGACTGTGATTAATTAACATGGTCGTTTGAGTGCACTGAACGATTGCCTCGAATACCACCTAATATTTCTGTGGCTCTGTTTGCGATCACTTCATTGCAATTCACATTAGTTTGAGTTCTGCTTCCGGTATGCCATATGACCAGAGAAAACTCGTGGTTCACTTCAAGAGTTCAGGCCATAACCTCATCACAGGCCTTTTCAATAGCAACGGCTAATCTCTCATCTAGATCTCCACTTGCAAGATTGACTCGAGCACACGCTTTTTTTTGAGTATAGCCATAGCTATCGAGGCATCCGTTCTGCTGATGGCCAGCACTGCACCGCCCGCTAAGAGCCAACTCTCCATTTAATCGAGACATAAGTGTATTTCAAAACTTGCGGTCAAATCAAATGAAGGACTCAAGTGATTTAACAGTTGTTTGATGATAACAAGTGTTAAGTCACTGAACCTTCAATTAAGGGCTTTTCTGGTTACAAGTTGAGAAGTGAGAGAGAGTGCGGCTATTCTGCACTGTTGTGCGCCCAGCACATGAGTCGTTCATTCTGCCAAACAGTATTCCAATAGTCATTCCCACAAAACAAGGTAAACCCGACCACACATTGCATATGATGGCCCTCTTCACTGGCAGACCCGCTCTAAACAGTACAGCGAAGTCTCCCAATTCATGCGGTAATTCGTGACACAAAACGGCAATAGTAGTGCAATGAGTGGGCGCCTGATAGTCATCCCCTAATTTTAAAACAGTAACTACTTTTGCATTGTTTGCAAACGACTTGCTTTGCCTTCGGCTCTGATTCGATTCAATATCGAAGTGAACACTCGGTGATAACAAAGAACTACTTCCAGTAGTGGTCGTCTGAATGCGAATCACTATAGGGATGACTGGGATCGTCACCAAATTAATAGCAGACAATTCACACGAAACACAATTATTAGAAAAACTGTTATCATAGTTAATGTCTTTAAATTGGTAACAGAATTGGCTGTGGTTTTAAGGTCCGAAAGACTCTATCGCTGTCTACCAAACGATACACTTTATTGGCCTCGAATTGTATTGAATTAATGAAGAAACCATTTGTGCTTCTAAGGTCAGTGATAGTCCAGAAGTGGTCATTCAGTGAATACTCGAGTGATGCGTGTTTTCTACTGATTTCAATGCTTGAGATCCTATATGTCTTGAATGAGTTGAACTGAATGTCACAATTAGTACAGTATCTGTCCTGCGGTGCAGACGACTGCTGTTGAAATTCGTTGTCGTCGCTCTCATCAGTAGTGGTCAGAGCGGTGTTATTGTTATGTATGACTGGCTGTGTAGACACTGGTGGTGACTGTCCGGTTGCCAGTGCCAGTCCGTATGCAGACTTGACGTGCTTTAGTAAGATAGCCTTTTTATCCCTGGCATAAGTGCATGATTTACAGCTGTAAACACCGCCAGTTTTGCTATATTCGGCACTACCAGTGCCCACAGTTTTGCCACTACTGGCCAGCACTGGAATCTCAGTATCGCCTGCTTTTGAGACAACATCTAAGTGTTCAGACGATCCGTAAGAACCAGTGGAGTGCAGACACTTTGTTTTGTCTATTAGTTCGTCTTCTGATTGCAGTTTGTTATCGAATGCTTGGCTTCCATTCAAATGTTGTTTAATTATTGTTCCGTCAGTTGAGGTCAGTTCCAAGTCCTGAGTTCTATTCGACTCCACTCTTTTGACTTTGTTATCATCCGGTGATGAAGACTCAGTCACTTCTGATATCAAACAAAGATTAGAACAGAAAAAAAGATTAGAAAATATTCCTTCAAATGTAAAGCTTTAATGAAAGATCTTTGACTCTAATCACTGAACGGATTAATCAAATCAGAGACAAATATATCACCAGAAAAATAAATTTCTGATAAAATTGTCTTTACTTAACAGAACATATATTTTGTTCTTATGGTACGAGAGAGGGTGAGAGAGGGTGAGAGAGAGAGAGAGAGAGAGAGAGAGAGAGAGAGAGAGAGAGAGAGAGAGAGAGAGAGAGAGATAGAGATAACCAGTTCTGGAGAGGCCTATCTCTTAACAATCAAATCAAATCAAACTAAAACCGTCATAAGAAGTACAGCCAAATCCCACTCAATAAAAGGCGTTTTAGTAAAAAAAAGAGGAATAACTTATCAATAGATGCGATCAGTTCTGGAAAACACTATTCATAATATGAATGTTATCTTTAAGTTTTCAATACATTTAACAAATAAACTATTCATTTATAATATCAAACATCAGAACATTCTATAAATCAAATGAAACTCTTCTCACTTTAAACTATAAAAACGGAACCGACTGTTCAGTGGTTAAAGAGAGAGAGAGAGAAATAAGAGAGAAGTTTATTTGAATAGTAAAATGTTGTGGAGTGTTTTGTTGGTATACTCACCAGCACTGGCAGCACTTCCAACACTTTCATGGCTATCATTTGTATAAATCGATGCTTTTTTCTGATTAATGCTGTTATCGTTCGAAACACTTATTATATTATTTTTATTATTATCTCTATTGAGAAGAACTCCACCCAAAGATTCTTTTTGTGGCCAAACGTTTTTTATGTGATTTCTTGAGTTTGTATTGTTCTGGCGATTGACGCAGTAATAGGTCTGATGTGCACTCAATGTGTCTGAAGATTAGATCCGAGAAAAAAAGTTATAATTAATTTTGATTTGACTCTCAGACTCTTAGCCATGAAATTCAAATGAGAAACAACTAATCGATTGATAAGAATTGGGAGAAAAAAGTGTTTCATTGATTGAGGAATTCAATCGTAAAAATCAAGGAATTTCAATATATGACAAGTTTATCGGGGAAAGGGATGTTGCGTACAAACCGAGTCATATTAGGCAATAACCTTAGCCTTCGATTATCGAAGAAAAAACTTTTTAAAGAAATTATTTTTATTTATTTCCATAAATAGGTTTTGTTTTTATTTTGAAAATTAGTTAAAATCAGAATTAATTAGAGATAACACTAAGAATTTTGAATGAAATGATAGGAAAACTTTTGAATTATTTAAATTTAAAGTAATTTATCAAGTACTTTTTTTAAATTGAGCCCTAATTAGTCGACTAATTAGTTAACATATAAGAGCTGTTCATCTCTTTTGAAGACATTTGACATTCAAATAATTGATTTAAAAAATAATTCAAAAGCAAATATAAAACACAAAAAGGGGTTCACTTTTTTAGACAAAAAAGTGTGTGAAAGACAAACGGCTTTTGACACAATTTGTAAGCATTTGATTATAGTTTTTATTGAAATTAAAAAAACATATGACTTTGAGTTTAATTTTTTTGGGAGCATTACTTGAATCAAATGTTTAAAACTTAATGCAACCAAAAATTTTAAACAGACATTAATCATAATGTTTTAAGATTTGTCGCACAGCCTTTTGCTCTTATCTTAGATATAGTCAAACATTTAATTCATCGCTGAGTTTATTAAATATTCGAGAAATTTGCCTGAATTTAATTCGCTCTTTATTTTGAGTCTCGGATAACACTCAGCACAAAATAAAGATATCAAAAATGTGTTTTTATTTTTGGATATTTCAACAAATACTCAACGAATAAATAAAAATGAATTTTAATTTTGAAGAAACAAAAATTATTTAAGATTTTATCGGAAAAGAAATTTTTGATATCAAAAGAAAATTAAAAGAAAAAGTCATTTAAATAAACGAAAATTTTAGAAGAAATCTTTCGCCAAATAAATTTGTGCCGAACTCTTTTGCAACAGCAAAAAGACCAAGAGATAAAAACTGATATTAAATTCTAAACTTTTTTATTTAGTAAAGAAGTTTTATATCTAATAATTACAGCTTTTAATTTAATGCCTAGGCAATTTCTCAGCTGACGATTTCGTGGTGTTCGGGTCATCCAATTATAAATTATGCAAAACATAGAGATGTGCCAAACATTTTAATATTAATATTATTATGGCATATGTTTTCTACTCTTTTAATGACTCAAATATTGTATTTTTTTTAAATTCTGTTTTGTTTTAAAATAATTTATAGAAATTTTAATAAAATAAACAAAAGTTGTGAACAATTGCTTAATGTATGTCATAATTATTCATATTTTTATGACTCATATGAATATCAGATGATTTTTTCTAATGCTTTCGGATCTCATATTAATAGTCTTTTTATGGATTTCTTCACACTTTTATGGATTTCTTTGCGATAAAATATATCGAGAAAAGAGAGTGAGAGGAGAGGAGAGGACAACTCAAAGTACAACAAAGTATTACATAGATAATTTTTCTAGTTGCACAGATCAAATATATGAAATGTTGACTTACCTTTACATGAAAAGGCTATACCACAGGGAACGCATGTATAACCTATCATTCAAATGATCCAATATATTAATAAAATGAAATTTAAGACTAAATAAGCCGTAAAGTAATAAATAACAGAGTTTTGTACTCTTCCTCAGATATATTGAGAAATACAGGTGTGCTCTCAGTGTTAGAGTAGTGTTCAGGTATTATGTCATGCGATTTGTCTGAGTATAATATGTGTGTCCAATAAAATTAAGATCCTTTTAGGGTCTGTCAGAAGATGGGAATAAAAATAGAAACTCAAGAATAAAGTCTTGAAAATTATTCAGACAATTATTCATAAGAATTGTTAAAATCAATTAAATATTATTAAATAAAACTTCTCAGAACAGTTAAGAATTGAATTTAACGAAATTTAATGAATAAAAATTGTGAACAAATTTTTGATATCATTTAGAGTTAATAAGTTGTGAAAAATAGCATAAATTTCACACAATTTTAAGGGAATTTGTTTTTTATTCACAATTTTTATTAACTTTTATTGAAAGGAATGTTATTTTTGAAAATATTTTATAGAAAGCCTTTAGGAAAGAGTGAAAACACATTATTTGAGAGAAGAAAATCTGTTTATTAGAGAATAGGTATATATTAGTTGAACGTTATATTCAATGATAATAAAGTTGTTATCTTACAGTCATCGTCGACTTCCAGTTCTTCGTCGTCTTCGGGCGAACTTCGAGCCGATCCGTCTTCATCTTCATCGACATCAGTGGTGTCCTCACAATTAGTTAGTTGTGAGCCATTGTTGTCGTGTCTGTCACTCTCATTGTCTGTTCTTTCTGTTTGATCGCTTATAAACTTTATCGGTTCCTTTATTCTGACCTCATTTGATTCAGAGATATTGCACAGTATTGTACACCAGACCTGACCGTCTGTTCAGAACAATAAATAATAAGAATATAATGCAATTCTATCGCAACAAATGCATCGAAATATCTTTTCATTTAATTAGCGACCAAATAAAAACTAGCATGATCATAATTGCTACTCCTAATCGATTAAATTAACCCATAAAAGAAGCAAATCATTGAAAAAAATCAACTAGATCATCACAACAAAAACCAATAATAGTATCTGATATAACTCACTATTATTATATTAAATATTAACTAGGACAAATAAATTTCAAATATCTTATATTGATGAAGATAGTTTATAAGATAGTTATCTAGGTAAAATTTCATCGATTTATTAATAATTGAGTTTAGGAAATATAAAAGAATATATAAGAAGTCATATGAATAAAGTGATATAAAGTGATATATAGATCAGTTATAGAGCGATCACTTTAAATGCAATAATAGAAAATGTAAATGATATTAATTATCTAACCTTGGCAACACGAATAATTACTCAAATTTGAATATTACTTATTAATACTAACACATGAATAGTGAGTGAAATGTTTTTTTGTATGTGATTTGAAAATAGTCCATGCTCATAAATATAAATCTATGAAATTGCAAATCTTGAGAAACAAATTAGTGTAAATTTTACCTTGTTGCTATCTTATTTCTATTGGAATAAGCCTTGATAAAATGATTTTTAAGAACTTGAGTAACTATTTTCGTCAAACTTTTCCTGTTATTTATGATAAAAGCAATGATTTTCAGAGAATATAAAAAGAAATTTAATTTTAAAAACTGAAGACTCATATCTTTATATAAGAGAAGACAAAAATATTTAATAAAAAAAATAGTATAATATTCAAAGAGAACATAACTAACACTATCTCTACTATTCTTTTAAGGGGTTCTCATATCTACTCATTTTCTCCCCTTTTTTATATTCATTTAATTTAACTTTTTTGACAAAAAGCCAAATGAAACTTAAGAATGCGATTAAATTATATGAAAAGATCTTTTTCATAGATAACTCCCTTTTGATGATAAGTTTTGATGAATTTTTGATTCGAATGACACAATCTATAGCTATACAGCTCTTCATATAGACTATAAGGAGAGCCTCTCTTCAAGAGAAACACTGGTTATCACAGGTTTGTTCTCCGATAGGCTAGAGTTGAATAAAACAAAAAATCGATTCTTATTCCAAATTATCAGACAATCACTAATTCTATACTCATTTCAATACAACAGCGAATATAAAACGATAAGAACCAGAAACCAAACAAATGAACAAAATTGTAGAAACGAATCGATTGTTTTTAATCTATTGAAACAATCGCTTAGTTTTTCCATTAGAAAAATCATAGATTTTTACAATACATATATAAGAATATATAGATATATTACATATATATTGTATATATGTTTTATTATCTCTGCTGAAACTCACAGAGATTTATAATTAAGAAAAATTATATTAACACAAAACCAAAACTACATTAGAGTATGAAAATCATGAACTGATATAAATTAGATATGAAATTATCTCTGAATTGTGAGCAAAAACGAGTAAAAACTTTTCAAACCAAAGCCTTGAATTTGAAATCACTTTCACAGATATTATTGAAAATTATTTGATTCAAAATTTTAACTTTTTTTGTTTCAATTCTATAAATATCTTTCATTTTTAACAGTTTTGCCTTAATTTCGCTAAACTTTTCTGATAATAAACTATAAAACTTTTCTATAAAACTTTTAAAAGCTTTTTAAGGAATAAATGAGCGAATGAGTGAGTAAATGAATAAAGTGAGTAGAGTGAGTAAGGTCGATTTTCTATCATTTCCTTATTCATTGGCGACTTTACTGATTCCCAAATGATAATACGATCAAAAGAGTTAATAGATATCATAGTTTTAGCCCAAAATTTTAAAATAATGAATAAAGTTTCCATTTAAAACTTGTAAGCAAGCAATTTCTTAAATTAGTTCTGATACGTTTTAAGAGTTATCACTAATATTTGGCTAAAAGTTAGACAAAATTCATTTTAAATGAACTCTATTAGAGTCTATTTACGACTATTTAGAGATTTATCCGCAAAAATCTCATTAAGTTTAGCATAATTGAGTGGTTAGCTAAGTTAGCTTGCTCATCTCAACACTTAGCACACGTATAGAAAACTCGTTGCTCGACATTAATCAGGATATTTAATCGAGTAATTAATCAACAAATTATTTTTTCTAATTAAAATAATTCAAATTGAGCTGCGATCAAGTGCTGGATATAATATTAAACTTGAAAATATTCAAGTAAAGTCTCAAAAAACATTTTATTGGCTCAGTATAAATGTGATTGGTCAATTAAATTCAATGCTGTTTAAAATTTTGACTCTTGGAAACTTTTCGTCTTTTAATAGATAACTGTTTTTATGGTTCAATCAAATTAGCGCTAAAACTGAACGCGTGATTAATGTTATGATTAGAGGTTTTACTCTTTTTTATCCTTTATTTTTGCGACAACTCTTTCAGTGGTTGAGTACTCTTTCATCGATTAAAAACAGATTTTCATTCTGGGAATGTAGTCACCGATCAGATTATCCAATAATATTTCTTTTACTCGTTTTGGAGGCAAATCTCTCATTAAATATTATGGGCTTTTCGTGTACTACCACTGCATTAAATATGTTAAATACTTGCAAACACAGTACTACTTGATATTAAATGGCCGCGAGAGTGGCCCATATAATTGCTTAATCATACAAATCATAAAATATTAATACCTCTCAATATATGTAACTCGAAGTTCGTCTCAAACCTTAATTTTGATAAATAACTTCGGGATATATTTTACTCGAATTTAATATTCATTTTTTGTTTCAGAATTTCTTTTTGTTTATTTTTTCCAAATTTTTATGTCTTATTTAATCATTAATCGAAGCGAAAGACTATATTTTAAAAGTGAGTAATAATTTAAAGGTTTACCTTCAAAACGAATGGTAGCATTTGCTTCCTGCTTGTTTTCTGCAGTCCTCAGTATTTGTAGCCAATGGGCGGACTCATCCTTCAAGTGAATCGTCATCTTTTTGTTAGAGTCGGTTCCCATCGACTTTTCATTGTTTTTATTGCAGTTATTAACAATTTTATTGGCACTCCTGTCCTTTTCTGGTAATACCTGTGACGCTGACGAGTCTTCTGTCGAATTCTCGGTAATGACCTCTGCTTTAAAGGGACCGAAACTATGATTTGTATCCAAAGACTTTTTGGCGCAAACAGTATATGAGTAAATGCCGTCGATTTGTTCTTCGGGCCAGTCCTCAGATAATGGCTTTAATGTCAACAGATTTTCGGGTAAACGCAAGTATTGTGACGTTTCGGACAAACACTCCGAAGGAGAGCCTATTTATTAGAGAAGGCATAATTGAGACAAAAATCAATACAAACGCATTTGGATATCAAATAAATACGGATATGAAAAATGAAGTCATGTTTTAAATATTGAGATAAGTTTTGAGCGCTTTTTCAGGAAAAATAGATATTCAAAAAAGTCTTAAATCAGAAAAAAGGAAAAAAATTTCTTTGATTAACGCAAAAACAGATCATTTTATTTGATATGTTTGGCGTCGGAGTCGTCGGAGTGGTTCTTATTAGTTACTTGTTGACATCAAATACACTTAAACTTAGCTAAAACTGATTTAAGGTTAGAATAAACAACTAATTAGTTGTCGAAAGAAAATTCTTTTACATTTGATATAAGATTTTTGAATAAAAATATTTTTTGATTCATTCAATTGAGAAATACTTGTGTTTTATATTATATAATATCACCATAAGTTTGTCATTACTGGGAATCGACTGTAAAGTCATGTAAGAGTAATGATGTCTGAATGGGATAATCGAAAAATATGAGCCAAAGCAGAGGCGATGGACACTGTTTTTTGAGTCAGAAAGAAGAGGATATTGGAAAACATCGATAACTCCGATGACTATTATTTTACACTAAAACGTGAGACAAAAGTCTACGATAGGGCTCGCAGTGAAGGCACAGTTCAACAGTCTGTGTATAATATGAATGACTGAATGCCCTAAACTTAGCGATCATATTGTGAGGAATGACTTAAATGAGGTAAAGTGAGAAAAAGAGAAATGAAACGAAAAGATCTATTTTCTGGTGAACTATACGTGCGATACATTTCGTTCTGAAATGAAAAAAAGAAGAGAAAAATGGTTTTGGTTTAACAGACATTTAATATACAAGTAATACAAGAATAAAGGAATTTGGGAATGAATAATACGAATCAAAATCGGACGGGTAGTCACCAAACACATACTGATTCTGATATGCTTTGAAGCGCTTATTCTTTCTTTTCTGCACAAAAGGATCCGTGAATTTAGTTTTGACTCAAAGATTATTTTTAAAATAAAATGAACTCAAAATTCAAAAATAATAAAACTTTTATTGAAATCAATCAATAAATCAGAAGAATTTCTGAAAAAAACTGGAATAGATATAGAAATGTGTCAATTGACCCTGATCACTACACTACTAATTTAGAGGTTAAATCAGTGGTAATCAAGATTTAGAAGAAATGGGAATAAAGAGCAACGAATCATTTATAATCCATCACAATTGTATTCATATACAGTGGACATAAAAATCAGGATAATTTTGTTTTATATAGCGCTCAGAATAAGTACTAAAGGAAAGAGTGAGCGATACACTCGACTGAACACAAGTCACAAATGATGAACAACAAGAGAGAGCACAGACTAATCAATGGCTTCGATATATAAACGTCGGACTATGAAATCGAGAAACTTTCCAATGAGTTACGTGACGGACAGTCTCCGCACTGACACATTTGTGCCCATTCCGAGGGCAAACACATGACTCTATTCCGCATCAAATAGTTTTCAGTTACAATAAATGTATATTTTACTGATAAAACACTTAACGTAGAATTTGTGTGTGAGTGGGAAGAGAGCACAGGTTATGTGTTCAGTACGGGTTATATCGTCAGACGACAGGTTTATGTCTGATATTGGCTTCAATTTTGTTATTTTTCTATTTTTCTCTCAACAAATAGTCCGGTATATAAACTATATATTTATATCGCGTTATAACTATCCAGAAGTGACGCGATTACCAAAACAACTCGAATATCAATCAGCAATAAATGGCTATTTATGGGCCAATACTATCACAACAAGTCATACACGAATGTGAAGGCATGAGAGGGAAGAAAAGTTGTTTAACTTTACTGTTATTCAGCGATATTGAAGTTATTTATTTTTGCCTAACAGTCGAAACACGAAAAAACATTTTTTCTCTCTTTTCTATTCTCTGTCGCTTCACATCTCTTCTCACACTTTATGATATGAAGTCAGCAGCAAATCGTAGGTCACTATCAGGGATGGCCAACACTGCCATCACTGGCAACGCATCCAATAATCAATTGATAAAACGTTACAAAATTGTCAAAAAAGTCAATTTTCTAAACTTTTTAGTCTCAGTTATTGCTAGTCTTTCTTATCTAAGTCTTAATTATATTTTAAAATAGCTAGATGAATTAGATAATCTCTATATTAATTCTGTTTGTAAGGTTGAACATCCTTGATCAATATACTCTGTTATGAATTGTATTTTATCTAAACTTCTTTTTATTTGTTCAAAAAGCAATAACTGTTTATTGATTGTAATTCGTATAGAATTTTAAATTATAGAACGTTTTGTAGCCATTGTTAAGTAGCAAGTATAAATGCATAATTCTATTTATTATCAATTTATTATCAAGTTTATTTTCTCCTTAATTTGAACCGACGGCTAAAAACTAAAGAATTTTTATAGAAAAAGGTTTTTCCGATAAAACCTTTAATTATTTCAACAATAAATCGATTAAATATTTAAATATATAATAAATAATTGAAGTTTTGTTAAATGAAAAAATTTTTGTGAATTCCATTCAATTTAATTAACAATCAAATCAATCAATGAATTAAAAGCACATAACTTTTTAACCCCATTCCTGCTGTCATTACTTTAATTATCGGCTAAAAGAGGAAAACTATTAACAAATAAAAACATTTAAGTCAATCATTCCATCACTCAATCAGTCTCTCCGTCACAAAAGGCAGCGATAAATAAGTTGGAGGAACAGACTTTTGTTTCATTCGACTGATAGATATGTTTCCCCAGTTCTTAACTGAACAGTTAATCAAAATCGATAAGCAAGTTTAATTAATTAATTTCGATGGAAATTCTTAAATTGATTAAATGAATTACTATATTTTTTTCAACTTTTGATTGGATGGGAAAAAAGGATCTTATATTTTATCGACGGTTTCCAATCGAATGGCTAACAGATGTTAAAATGAACTCAAGCCTAATCAAAAATCATCATGCAATTTAATTATAATCCATTTTATACATATTTTATGTGCAAACGATTAAATTCAGTCATAGAGACAGAAAAAAATGATATTTTTATTTAGTTTTTCACAAAATTCCAACAAAAATGAGAGATAAGAAACACCTTAATAGTGATCTGAAGGCTCCGCAATATTTAAAATCTTTCTCTCATAAAGTCTTGTCTTAAGATTGTATTCACTGATAAAATGTGACAAAAATATGTTTAGTAATAACGGAATTCAATTTTTATCAATCAATTAGTTTTGAATGTTTTGCTTAAAAACATTTATATTCAATTTTATCTCATTTGGTCTAAAAATTTTATTTTAGGCTTCGCTCGGGTGAGACAGACCTCACTTCAAAACAGACACATATCTGACTGAAATTCGATATAAAGGACTCAAAATAATTTTTGTGACTCTGATATGATAATCAAACGATACACTCCATTGCCTTATTCAAGCGGTCAATGGCTGTTTGTTCTGCTCTCTCTCTCTCTCTCTCTCTCTCTCTCTCTCCCTCTCTCCCTTCCTTTCCTTTCCTGCCCTCTCCCCATAGAAAATCATAGACAATAATTATTCCTTATTTATTATGCCTTTAAGTAAAAATTAATATCTTAATTTAACCTGCTTAATAAAGTGAGTAAGGACAGAAAAGATGTATCATTTAGTGGTAATTAAATTTTAGTAATTTTAGAAAAAAATTGTCTCTACTTTGAGTTTATTATATCGAAAAGTTATTATGAATTCTGTTTTAGTTTTGATTTTTTTGTTTGTTATCAAAATTAATTAATCAATAAAATGTTGGTTTATTCCAATGAAAAGGTAATTCATTAGTCTTTCCAATCAACTGTTATTATCTATGGGTCAGAAAAATTTACCGATAAATTCAGTGCTGAAAATAATTGATATTCAAAACATTTTATGTTAATTAATGTATTAATTTTTATTCAGAAAATATTGAAAAATATTTTTCTGATTTAAAAACATTTTTTTATCACTTTTTAAAGTTTATACAAAAATATATTCAATAATTATTGGCTCAAAATATTTTATGATCCAAAAGTGAATATCAATTTATTTTGATCGATAAGAATCTGTTTTTATTTCTGCCTGGTTATAACCAGCACAAGATATATTGAATCATTAGTTAAAGGAAACAAAACATTAAAATCAATTGCAATATCAATATATCCGAGAAAACAGAGATTACTATTGCTATTAATATTTGATATTTACTACAGAATGAGAGGGAAGAGTACAGACTTTTAGAGAATTTATTTGTTCCGATAAATGAGTGAAAAATTGAAATTTCAGTTTAATTTTGAGCCCAAATCGAGACTAAACAGTGAGAGGAAAATCGCTTTAATATCTGGAAAAATATTCGTCGCTATAAATGTTATAAATAATAAAAATAATAATAATAATCGTTATAATAGTTATAATAATAACTTATAAACCGGTGAATAATTCGTCGATTAGTTGAAAAGAGAAGTTCAATAAATCATAATAGGATGTGCTCTCTATGTCTGCTCACTGTGTGCTCACAAACGCTGCTCTAAGGATATTATTTAGGGCATCCCAGAGCTGACTCTGTGCTCTATAGTTGATGTAATAGACCCAGGCATCATGACTTACAGAGATAAGGAGCTGGAGATGAGCCGAGAGAGAGAGAGAGAGA
>JAQFZM010002462.1:0-13608 GCA_034695785.1 Galumna obvia | reverse complement strand
TTTCACAGAAATGAGAAATTTAATGATAAATGCAAATGAAATGATAAAGATTTCGGTAAAATATTATTCAAATAATGACTCAAATGAATATCACATACAAAATTCTACTGATATGAAAGTTTTGGAAAGTATTTATGGAAATCATGATTTTGGTATTTGTTTTACATATTTTAGTTCAAACAAAGCTACTAAACTAAAATATGGCGATTATATTGAATTCACTCTTAATTATGGAAATATTAATAATTTTGATTCAAATTTATTCTTTAATAAAATTTTTAGACAAAATTTAAAGGGTTATTTTGATAAATCATCGATAATGTATATGAATATTTATCAAAGAACTAATGATTTTAAACTAAATAAAGAAAATTCAATAAAATTAAGTCGAAATTCTTTGGAAGGAAAGATACAAATGTCTATTACTTCAGTGAATTTTCTTTCCACTCCTTATATGAACAGATGTATTACATACATGTATGGTATGAGAAATATTATTTAATAAACTTTTTACAAATTATAAAGTAGAAGTTCCCAGCTGTGAAATGGCAAAGGAACAAGAAATTCATTCACATATAAAAGGGTTCACATTTGGGAAATAAAGTGACCGACACTAATAGTTTAACATGAATTTCAATATGGAATACATGTAAACACTTATATGAAATTTTAAGCGGTATTTGTAACGAGTGATTGCCGATCACTATTAATGTATAACTATATGGAGTGATAAAATAGTTTTAATTGATTATATTTTTAATTATAATTACAAAATTATAATCTGTTATAAAAGTTGATTTACTCTGGTTTTAATGAATAATAACCACAAAATCATATATTTATTATTTAACCTTGCTAAATTTATTCTAGTATTCCTTTACAATAATTCAATATTGAATTTATTTTAATGTATTGAAGTCGATTTCGAAAATAAGTCATAATATTTTTTAATTGAAAAATATTTAAAAAATTTATACAGATATTTTGATAAATAATAAGTAATTAAACCATATTTTGAAGGATCAAAATATTATTTTTCTCTTTTTCTTTGAGGAATATAAAATTATTAAATGTATAAGTAAGTGTGTTTTCAGAATGATTAACTAATTATCAAAAGTAATATCTTTGAAATCAAAATCATTTAATTAAGTAAATAAAAATGAAGTATTTATTTTTTGAATAATTCTATAGATTTCTCATTATATTTTATAAGAAAATATATCCATAAAATATATTTAAAACTAATTTTAACCAAAATTATAAAATATTTACAGGTTTTCATTCAATTAAATAAGAAATTAATTCACATTTAAGAATGAAATTTTAAATGTAATCAAAATTATTCACAACTAAGAGATTGTCACAGAATTTATGAGAAATTTACTATATTTAAATCTTTTAATACAAAATTTCAATAAATATTTCAAACTAGGAGCTTTTCATAGTTGGGGGATTCATAACTGGGAGCTTATACTTAATAATCATAAAAATAACACATATATTTTTTAAAAATTAATTTTTAGACCATTTTAGTCGTTTCTATTGTATTCAGAAATGTATGGAAAACCAATATTTTAAACGATATAAATGTTTACCGAATGCTTTTATTTTACAAAATTTCATTTTATTAAATTCGAGTCAAACCGAGAAAAAGATTTGCGATAAAATTCAAATGGAAAATATAACTGAAATCAACTCTAAATATTGTGATAACTTTTGCGTTAAAGATTGTAAACAAATTTATTATATCAATCGTTTCGACAATTCTTTAGTTTTAAGAAGAAATGAAACAAAAATTTATATAAAATATAGAAATTTCCTTGAATTTCAATATAATTGTGAACCGAAATACACTTTTGTTGACTATATATCTAATATTGGCGGACTCTTTGGTCTTTGGATTGGAATGGCTTTCATTGATTTGAGTGAAATTATTAAAAAAATTTTATTTAAAATTAAATGGTTTTTAATATATTTTATAAATATGAAGTTTTTAATTCAATGGATTAAATCAATTAAAATAATAAGATTATTAACTAATAAAATGTTTAAATATGTGATTAATTTGGAAAGAGTTAACTGGAAGTTAATATTTAAAATAATATCTATTCCACTAATATTATATCAAATTATAGAATTAATGACAAATTTTCTTCAATACAAGACATTAGTGTCCGTTGAATGGCAAGAATATAGAGATTCCAATAATAATTTCAAAAATGATTCTTTTCCTGCGATTACTGTTTGTTCTGAACATATATTTGAAAGATATCTTCTAGATCAAAATCTTGAACATATGTATAAAATATTTTTATCTTTATTTTCAACGAAATATAGTTTTAAACGTGAAAAAGATGGACACCAATTTTTTTGGAATGAATATATTATTCAAGCACCTCCACTAATATTAAATGGATCACTAAATCACCATATTGATCATAATATTGTACAGACAATGTTTTATAATTTATTTTCAAATTTTACTAGTAAAAAAGATATAATTACATATTTAAAGTTTATTAACAATAAATCTAATTTAAATGGAATTTATTCTGAATTTGACTTTTATGAAGCAAATATTAATTGTGCAATGAAAGAACCAGCGTATTTAGAAATAGAATATAAATTTTGTACTGAAACAAAAAGAAGATTTTTCTCAATATTAGGAAAGTGTCAAAGTGTTGTTTCATCTAGTTCAATATTAAATAAAAATTTAGTTACAATATTGGATATAAGTAATTATATTGATATATTTCATGAATTTGTTTTTCAAATTCAAAAATCTACATTTTATATTCATGATTCAACATATTACCCTAATGAATTGGTCGAAGACATTCAAATTACAGACAAAAGTTTAAAACAAAATATTGAGTTTAATATTTTTTTAAAGAAAATTTCATTTAAAAAATTACCGAAACCTTATGATACGAAATGTCACGAATACGGAAACAGTAATCGCTTCGAGTGTCTAAACAATTGCTATCGTAAGGGATATGAAAAAGTGTGGAATTGTATTCCAAACGATAATCATTTAAATAATATTCTATTAATCAATGAAACAATTGAACCAAATGTTAGATTTTGTTATAAAAATAAAAAAGATACCAAAGAAGTAAATATAAAATTAAAATTATCTTGTATGAAATTTTGCCCAGAATCGTGTGAAAGCATAACTTATCAAATTAAGGAAATTCATCAAATTTTAACTGTTTTTCAATATTATAATTGTAAACCTATGAACTTTGAAATAAATGATAATATTTATATTGAATATAAATTTGAAGCAAAAATACTTTTTATTGGTTTAATCATTAGTTTAACAAATGTTCTCAATCTATGGCACGGAATCACATTTTATGATATTATATTTAAATTTCCAATATTCATGACGATATTTTATCAAAGGATTGGAGTAATATTAAACAAAATTTTAGATAAAAAGAAAATTATTTTAAATATTAAGGTAAAAAATGATACAAACACATTAAGCAAAAATATAATTTATTTACATATTCAGTCAATCTATGCATAGACATTCGGAAATTCTAGTAAAATTTGACGCAAAAATCTAACTAGGTTTTAGTTGGAATTTTTAAATCAATTAATTATTAATTATTCTTGTTTACAAATTAAATAAAAGTCTGAAAATTACTATGATATTACTTGAGTTTTTTAATTTTGTAAATTTAATCCAAATTCAAAATTCAGCTTGTCATTATTAAGCCATTTAAAATATTTAAAAAAATCCTAAAATATTTTGAACAGAATTGAAATTAAATAATTAATTTTCTAGAATTTTTTTGATCAAATTTAATATGACATCTTAAAAATGCCAGTTTGTATGCCTCCCCAATAATTCAAGCAAATAATGAGAAAACAAGATTATTTAAATTGGTAAAATAAAAAGTTAACTAGATAAAAATATCTAAATTTAAATTTGAAAAATTCTAAAAATTTGCATATTTACAAATATCAATTAAATGAAAATAATGAATAAATATTAAATTTTGAAATATTTTTCTATTAAATTATAACAACATTCTATTTTAAATCAGTAAACTGAATATTAAAGGATCATATATAAAATATATTTTAATAAGTTGATCAATTTATTAGGATGGTTACAAAATTGTTAATTGTGACACATGTAACACTTTATGCTCAACCTTAAATTAGTATATATTGGGTTAATTTTTAATAAGTTCTAAATAGACAATTAAACTGCTCTTAAATTTCATAATTTATTTTAATATGAATCAGTTCTTAAAAATCTATTAAGAAAAAGAAATGTAATCATTTAAAAATCAAAATTTAAAAAATAAAGATGAATATCTTATATGAATAAAATTTCGAAATCAACAAAAATTTTTAATTTAATATTCAAATAACAGCAGTTTTTTGTTTCTTAACCATTTTTAATGAATCTGAAATCATATTAAAATATTTTTTTTCTTCTAATAAGGAATTATTTAAAATATACCCCATAGGAAGTCGATACCCCTGACACTCTGATATTGTAAAATAACAGATATCATGATATTCATCTTGGTGATTTGAACAAAATATGTAAATTCTTTGTGCCAAACGCCAATCCTTCACCCGAATATCGAGTTTTAAATTTTTATTGCATGTAAAGCATGGTTGATATAATATGAATGAATTGGAGTTATCGTGTAATGTTGAGTAAGGTTTTCCATCTAGTATAACTAATAAGGTATAGAGAAAAGCTACTCAATCAATTAATAGGTTAAAACTTACTCGAATTCATTAATTAAAGTTTTAAAATTTTGTAAGTTTTGAGACCCGATATTCGGGTGAAAAAGTTCCCATTGGTGCAAATTGTTTACATATTTTGTTCTGTTCCCCAAAATGAATATCATGATATCCGTTATTTTTCAATATAAGTGGGTCAGGTTTATCGAATTGTTATTTAGTATTAAACACGTTCATTGAACAGTCGCAGGTTTAAGTGTTCTTGGTCTCATCGGAAAACATATTTTTTATAGAATTGATTCGGACAAAAATTATCGACCAATGGTCTATTTTTCCCCTGAAATTTGCCAGATAAATTTGTTGTTCAAGTCATTTAAAGATAAATGTTGAACTGATTTATCTTTAATATAAACAACTTTTGAATATGATAATATTATTTGTTAAATTTGAATATTTTAATTAAAAAAACTCTCTTTATAAAATTTTATATTGATATTCATTCACAAAAAATAAATTCTTAGTGCAAAGGAGAGTTCCAAATTTTGATCCCGTAACCCTTTATGGTCCCGAAAGAGAAAAATCACTTTTGAAATGTGTAAGGAAAGTGAATGGAATTTATTTAATTTTGGGTAGAAAATGAAAGGGACGGGGCGGGAAGGGAAGGGTTTGATGAATATGATATAAACAAGGGAAGGGTTGGAAAATTTTTAAAAAGTTGGAACTCTAGTTCAAAATATTCAAGTTTATTAAAAGGAGTTATCATTTTTTAACCTTTTCTTATAGTTTCTTCCATTTATATATTTAAAATCGAATTTAAGAAAAATTCAAACGCCAAGATTAGACGGTTGATTTGCTAATTTTTATCTGATTTATGGCTAACAATACAAAATTCAAAAAATTTCAAAAATACCATGGTGATTTTTATTTTTATATAATTTGTAAATAAGAATAACTAATTAATTGATAAAAATTTAAATTTAAAATTTTAGCTATAAATTATTTAAATTAACTATTCCATTTTAAGTAGTATTTCGGGATGTTTTTGCGACAATTTTATGTAGTAAAAAATTATAAATTATTATCTAGCTTAAAATGTTTTTTATTTCTTAAATATTATATAGTTAATTTTGACATTATATTAGTTTAGAGATTTAAAATTTCAAATAGATCACAAAAATTAAAATATAAAAAAATGAAAACTAAGTTATGAATCACCAAAAAAGAATTCTTTTATGATTTAATTTGTCCTAAGGAATAAGGGTCTTTAAGGACATAGACCAAATAAAACTACTGAATAACAATTCTATATATTTGATATTACTCCAAAAGGGTAGTGGAAAATCCAATATTTTTTATTTGCTGAATTAATCAATAATATAAAAAAGTGAATACACAATTGAAAATTAGTTAATATTAAAAAATTAATATTTAATTTTTAAAAACCAAGCTATTTTTTTAAATTAATTTTATTTATTTGTTGTAAATATTTCAGATCATAATAAAAGTTCTGCTGACGATAGCATTACTTAGAGAAATCATTAAAACATCGAAAACATATTTCAATTTTGGGAAAAGTATTAGAATAGATATCGATATCCATACAAACTATGATTTCCTATTACATATTTCACAAAGTTTAAATGGTTTATATCATACACCATGTGGTCTTGGAACCTTTGGAATTGTTGAAAAGAAAAAAATGTACAATTTTTCAAATATGAACTATGGAGAGTTTTATAATGAAAATATAACCATCAAAGGAAATAAATTAGAAAAAAAAGAAATGTCTTATATCTTTGAAAGTAATTCTGATTATAGAGAGAAACTTTGTTATGTACAAACATATTTTGAAAATTCATTTGAAATTAAGAATTAAGATATAAATTATGATAATATATTTATATTAAATTATCACATTTCATCAAATTATAAACAACCAGTAATTAAGTTGAGCTCTGATTACACTTCTAGACATATAATACAAGAATATGATTACCCAATTATTTATAATCAAATAATTGTTCTCGAGAAGAGTGTCCACAAATATCTGAGTCCACCGCATGGCGAGTGTCAGGACTACAAAAATAATAAAATATTTAATACAAACAATCATTTTCAGTGCATTCGTCAGTGTCTTAAACATTGGACTAAGAATGTGTTCGAATGTAATCTTCTTATTATCGATAATTCTATTCATGAATTTGATTTGAGATCAAATGATTTACACAATGATTGCAATTCAAGTATTCATCAAATGTTTGATTATTTTAAACTAAATCATGATTTGAGACATAAATGTTTAAAAATCTGCCCTAAAGATTGTGAATTCATAGAATTCAATTCAAGAGTCATTGATATTGATATGGAGGAAATCATTAACCCTTTGATGGTTCCAAAATCTAAATTTAATAAAACGTTTGTTTGGGACAAAATTAAGCCTACGTTTGTTTATAAAGAAGAACCTGTTTTGTCATTTACCGATTATTTGTGTTATTGCGGAGGACTCGTTGGGTTGTGGTTCGGCACCAGTGCTAAGGATGTCATCAATTGGTTAATACAAATAAAGCCATGGAATTATATTTTCAGAAAACTATTTAAACCTAAACCAACTTTAATTATAAATATAAATTAATGCATTATTTTAAATTGATTATATAAATAATATCATTTAATGTCATAATTTTAAAAATATAATTGATTTACGCAATACTTTTATTTATTAATTTTATTTTTAAATTATCGAATTATCTCTAAAGGTTTATGATTAAATCAAATTTGAATCTTGGAATACTTTATAATGAAGCCTTTTTATCATTATTGAATAAAAATTAAATTTTTTCAACATGCTTGATCAAAATTAACAGTTTTATTAATTTTGCAAAGTTAAATTTTTCTAACTATAAAAATTTGTATTTCCTCACAATTTAGGTGAGTATTTAAATTCAAACCATTAAAAAAGTATTGAAATAATATTTTTTGTGAAACCTCTAAACAAGTAAACTGTATAAATTATGAAGAGTTAGTTCAATGATAGAACTGTTTATTTGTTATAAAAGGTATTATTGATTTATTTGATATAATTTTATAATGATATAATATGGTTATCTCGACTCCAAAGAAATGAACATTATTTATATCTAGGAAGGAATTCACTCACGGGAGTAGGGGGGTTTTGTGGCAGCCTTTTCCTTGTTTGAGGCACTACTCTGACTATGATCATCAAATAGTCAAATAATGTCCTTGTATAAAAAGTTTGAATTTTTAATAGTATTTTGCTTAAATCTTGATGGCTATGAATTTACTCATACAAAATTTAGTTTATTTTGTTTTATTAAATGAACTTTTTACAATTTAACGTTAATTTATTCTTATGGTTCTCAAATTCCTTCTCTCAACTGCAGTGAGTATGGTCTCAAAATAGCAGGACTTCACAAAAGTTCAGTGCCTGAGAAAGAGCCCATTCAGGGCTCGAAAATTTATCCAAAATATCAAAGTTTTGATCAACAAATTTGGTGATAAAATAAGTATTCCTTATAATTATCAAAAAATATTAATCAAATTTATTGCCATATATATTGTTAAATACTAAAATAACTATTATAATCTTGAATAAAATTTAACTTCATAATTATTTATTTTTTTATGTTTTTAATTATTATTGAATAAAACGAAGAAATTTAACCGTTCTTTGAGTTGAATGAAATCATTGAAAAACTCGAATCAATTAATTTTTCATTCAATGAATTTATTAAATTTGATAATACATTAGAGATATCAGAACCCATTTTCTCGGATTCAGTATAATTTATTAAAGACCAGTCTAACTCTCAATCAGATTTAGAAGAGATGGAAGTCGAAGAAAGTTCCATTAAATTGAATGAAACCTTAGATACCTTAACTCGATTCGGGAAATTTTTGGCTCAAAGGGAGTTTTCAGATGAATCTTTAATTTTTGTTAACAAATAACAGAAATAACTATATGAAAATCAATCTAAGAACCAAAAATTGCTTAAAATTACATATTTAAAGCTATTTTCTTATATCAAATAAAATGTTTGCCATTTTTAGCAAAATACTTGATTATATCGATTTAATCTGAAATCGACTTAACCAGATCATTTTGCCAGCACCAATCATCTTGTTAAATGGAGAGTATATTGTACATAAAAGTTAGAGTTTTATCAAATATAAAAAATTTATATAACCTCCAAAATTTGAATAAATTGGTTTTGAAATTTGATTTTAATTTTATTAACTTGAAATAAAATTTAATCTTAAAACTAGGAACATACTTGATAATAAAAACTAATTGAACAAATTTATCTTAAAATAAGAAAACCATGTTAAAATAATTCAAACAAAGTCACTTGAAATTTATACGATTTCTAATTCCCATAATATGAATAGCTATTTATGTGACATTTAATGATGGAATATTGAGCTAGCTGATAGTCGTTAGGAAAGTTTATTCTAACGAGTTTATTTTAATAAATTGATAAATAGGTTTTTGTATTGTCTGTACTTTTTAATAAAATATAATAATTTAAAATAAAACTTATCTTCAATAAACTTCGACAATATCTTGTCAACAATCTTGTTGAAGGCTGAGGCTTTCGACAACTATCTAGTTGTCTTCATCAGAGCAATTAAAGGCCAAATGAGCCCCTTTTTTGCATTTGAGACCAATTGTAAGCGGAGAGAAAGCAGTTAAAGTGGACTTTGGATCAAATTTTTTCAATTAAGTTTTGTATTTCAAACTTTGGTTTATATTCTTAAAAATTATGACTCACTAATAGCTCATTTCCAAAGAAATTTTTCAGAATATAAACAAATATTAGAATATGTTTAGAATTGGGTTAATCAAGATTGTAAATTATATAAATCCTTAAAAAGAATATGTTGTTAATTATATGAGTAAGCAAGGTTTATATCTAATTTAATAGTTTAATTATGGAAATTAATAACTGGAAATTAATTAGAAATTGTAAAATATTCTTTGTTATAAATAAGGTATGCAAGGTTATTTTTTGAATTTAGATAATTATAATTTATTTAAAATTTATATAAAATCTAAACAATTATATTTTTGCACTTATTTTTATGCCCTTTCTTGTTGATTTTAATAAATTATAATTAAACCTTGTTAATTTTAAATCTTAGATTTGCAAATATCTATAAAAATTTTAAGAGAATTAGGCTAGTTTAATATTATACCCAAATTTTATTATATTTTCATTTTATGAATCTTTAATTATTGCTCATTTTTTCTTTTTCATTTTCAAGCACATTTATAACATGGTATTTTATGTTTAATTCCAAGGAAACCTGACCCTTAACGGTTCGGTTTCTTTGGAACTGAGCTATTAGTGAGTCATAATTTTTCAGAATATAAACAAAAGTTTGAAATACAAAACTTAATTGAAAAAATTTAATCAAAAGTCCACTTTAACTGCTTTCTCTCGGCTAACAATTTGTCTCAAATGCAAAAAAAGGGCTCATTTGGGCTTAAATTGCTCTGATGAAGACAACTAGATAGTTGTCGAAAGCCTCAGCCCTTCAACAAGATTGTTGACAAGATATTGTCGAAGTTTATTGAAGATAAGTTTTTTTTTCAATTATTATATTTTATTCTAATAAGTTTATTATAAAATTAAAGTATATGAAGTTATACTTATGATATAAAAGCCTTATAATCAGGGTCCTCAGTTTCCGTTTGAAGATTAAAGCTTAAGTTTATAAAAAGAAACTTGCTAAACTTTACAATAAATAATGAAACATATAATATTTGAATTTGTATTACTTTGTTTTTGAATATAATTTTATGAAAACGTTTATCATTGAAAAGTTTTTTTGATTCATTCAAAAATATATGTCAAAAAATTAGAGTTGTGACTAATATCTTATTTATTACTAATCAAATGTTTTAAGAATCATTTTATTCATGTACGTACTTAATACCATACACATTTTATAAGGCTTTCATACAAATGTTCATACGGAAACTGAGGACCCTGCTTATAATTTAATAAATATTAATAATATTACCAGACATGGCCAAACCTGTCGTTCTCAGGGGATTACTAAGAAGGTATTTAAGGGGTATTTTAAAAATAATCAAAACACATTAAATACAAGATTTGGAGGTTAAGCCATTTCCACTATATTGTGGGTGGGTGGGCGTGCAATAAATACTAAATTTAAAATAATTATTTTTGAGGACTAGCAAATTTTAAAGCATTTAATCAAAATTGATGCAAAAAACTAAAAATTTTGAATTTTAATACTATCGATATATTCAATGATCATATAAATAATATCGATAATTTCAATATAAATATCAATTATATTGATACCAATATTCAGTATAACAATATCAATATCATTAATATCTATATCAATATCCATATAATCAAATTTAATAATACCAATATCAATAATATTGAAGGCAAAAAAAATTAATGACTCATTTCTGATTTTTCTTATTTTCTATTAATTTAGTTGATTTAAATAAAATAATGTCATTGAAACCCATTTGTTCATACATTAATAAATATTGTAAATTTTTCTCAGTATATAAAATGTAAATAAATAAAATTAAATCTCTGTTTTTTTAAATATTTTTCTTCAATTTGAGGCCCGATAGAGGGCACTCCACAAGAAAAGACAACTCATTGTCTCACAAAAATTCAAATTTTCAATTCAGTTGAGTTTTAGCGGTTGACTTTATCAGTCAAACCTTTTGTCATTCATTCACAACTATTTTTTTTAAATAAAAGATTAATTTTTTGATTCAATTCAATTTGTCTTTCAATTCATTGATTCTCAAATTCATTTACACTCATTTGGGTATCAAAATTATATTATTTCATCTATGATATAGTGTAATATAAATCCCTTTATTTAATATATTTCATTATTAATTTTAATTAAAATGAGAATTTTATTTATGGTTCTTTTAATGGTAATAAGAAATTATTTTGAAATTAGGCATGCAAGTCTTGTTAATTCTTTTAGTGTCTAGTTCAATAGAACAATTGAGTACTCCCGGTAAACGTAAGTTATTTTTGAGAATAGTTTTATAAAACTATAAAATAAATAAATTTAATGTATTTAAGCATAATTTGCAAATAATATTATTTAAAACATTTGGTTTAAAACTTAAATAAACTAATGAATTGAGCTTGGTTATGAAGTGATTTTGTATAATTTAAAAATGTGTTAGTTTAAGTACTTTATTTACAGTTATCACCATTTACGGATTATGGAATTGTAATGCTTAGAGAGTCAAAAATAAGTGAGATTTTCACGAACGGGAAATTCAGAATACAAATTAAACCTATGCTTATTATTATTGCTGAATTGAAGAGATTACTGCCTTTTGTGTGCTGTTCTATGAGGCAGGATATGAGACTACGAGTAGTGAACTCGGAATTTTGGGTAATATTCTTGTCAAATAACCTGAAACCCAGAAAAAAGTTTGCAATGAAGTTAGGATTTTATATGTAAATTAAGGTAAACTTGATAGATGTTTGTTAGACTTGGCAAATGTTAGGAAAGTTATAAATATTAAAAGGATTTTATTGCCTTAAACAAGTATTTTTATAAAATTAAATAAATTTATCAAGTAGAAATAATAATTAGATTTCTTGATTTTCAAGTAGGTATGGGAACACTAATCATGACCCTTATAATTTTGGAAAACAAGAAAAGTTTGAAGCTAAATGTTTAGTGCCAAAATAAAGCATGAGATACACCCGTCTTCGTGGCATCCATTTGGAAGTGGTCCTCGAAATTGTATTGGAATGCGTTTAGAATTATTTTAGGCAAAGTTAGCTTTGGCTAAGAAGCAAACACGTTTCTTCGAAAGTCACGGATTTAAATGATCTTGGTCTATTTGGAAAGCTTAGGTTACATAAAATTGTTTGGTAAGATCATTTATGGCTAATGGCTATCTGTTCCCATGATTTTGGCCAGGACAAATTAGTGTAAAATGCTTTAAATTAAGATAAATTTTGCACTAATTTGTCATTAATATAACAAAGGTTGAAAATGAAAATTGTTTAATACACTTGACTTTTTCATATTGATTTTCACAACAATAAATTCAAAGTACAAAATATTCAATTTGCTCAATCAACAGATGCCATTAGCCGAAAATGATTTTGCCAAACAACTCTATGCAACCTAAGCTCTCCAAAGAGACCAAGATCATTTAAATACGTGACTTTCGAGGAAACCTGTTTGCTTCTAAGATTTTACTTAACTATCGATTGATTTCTTCACCCAAAACAAAACGGAAGTACTGATCCTTAAAAATAAGTTCATTATCCTGTCAATAAAAAAATGGTGTCTTCATGAAAGCCATTAAACTTTAATAATTACTTTAATTTTTATTTAAAGCAATCGAAAGAGTTTTGATGATTAATTTTATAATTGTATTTTTAAATAGCATACATTTTGTCGTATTATTTAAAAACTTTAATAATATTTAAAAGGCAAGACTTATAAGAAATAATGAATTAAATTTACTTTTCTTGTTGTTATAATATTTTAAAATAAATTATTTTAATTAATTAATGTGTTAAAATACTAGCTTTGCTCATTCTAATAATTTCATTAATAATGGGGATTCAATAAACTAGCAATATCACGTAAAATAGTGCAGTATTTCGATTAAAAATGTTTAATTTTAATTTCTCTAAATATTATATTTTATTGCAATAATTGTATTAGCATAAAAGAGATGACAAAATCCATAAAATTAAGTATAAATTTAATATCAATTGTAAAGACATTGAATGCCATATATTTGCTGTTTTTGTGACAATAAATTAATTGATTTATTAAAATATTCTTTGAGTTTAAATCATTTAAAGTGAGCCCTGAGTTGAT